>BQNB010059968.1:0-37103 GCA_026074375.1 Tanacetum coccineum | reverse complement strand
TATCAAATTCACTTATATGATTAGTTTTAATTGAAACACTAGAACAATCATGTAGGTTTTCAAAGTTTATACACAATATTTTAAAATTTTCTAACACAACCTTCTTACTCTACAAACACTACTAAAGTGTAGTTTGAATGATCATCAACGGTCATCAACGTATAGAAGTTGCCTTCATAACTTTGAATGGATGATGGACCAAACAAATCTAAGTGTAACAACTATAAATCCCTAGTAGTTGATACTTCATTCGTAGTCCTATTATTTTCATTACTATGACTCTCTAAGGTAAAAGTATAAAATAAGTGCCTTTCAAAGCTCAACTTTGGTAGGTTCCTTACTAGCTATTTAGAAGCTAAGTTTTGAATTAACCTCATATTGGCGTGACCTAATTGTTGGAAATCGTTATCTAAATAACCTAATATTACATTAATATTAAACGAGCTATGTAACGGATATAGGTCGCATATAGCATGTATAATTAACACAAAAAACATAAACAAGGAAACATACCTGTAGCCACCAAGCTAGTGTCGAATCGAAGACACTTCGAGTACACGCATGTGTGTAATAATGTGTGAACCAAAGATTACCACGAGTTACTAAGATAAGTAACCTCTATGTGTATCTACACTACACGTCAAACAATACCACCCGCATGCTAGTTCTCAACCAACGAACAAGTGAACACTAAAAGTAGCAAAACATAAAACCCTCTAGAGTTTACCTAAAATACATAACTTGGAGGAAAAGATAGCTCAAAACCCAATCCAACCCCTTTTGGGCTTGAGGCCGGTCGAACTCCCACACAACACCCCTTGGTGTTAACTTTTTAACTTTTCTAATATTTATGGATAATTACACTTAATTACCCATTAATTAAAAAGCCTTATTTGTTAATTATTCCTGACGAACTAATTAACGACCGTTAGTGTTCCATCGTTGATTCATATATTAATATAAATAATAAATATACAAATATATTGTTATAAATATTAATATAATGATATCTACGTGTAAACGTGTGTGACCCTGTAGGCTCATGTATTTTCATCTGTATAAATATCTGTATGACATGAGCACAAACCAACAGCTCCCACTTGCGAATGTCTCATTCATATAATATAACATACTAACATTGACGAATAGTCTAGCAACATCATCAATGCTCCTAGAAATACATGAGTATGCAGTTTTAGTAAACAACTCAGCCTTCAATGGTTTAGGTCAGTCCTATCCCTTTGTTTGAGATACAATGTTAAATATGGATATGGATCAATAATTATTCCATAGCTTAAGGATTCTGTTTCTCGTATCAGTATTGATTCAGATCACCAAACATAAAAAGAATCATCTTAACTACACTTTGGGCATGGCCATCCAAATATCTGATCAACCCAACGAGGGGCCCAGTAAGTATCTTACTCCCAAATACGTGGAGGAACAAATTCTATTTTGACTACAAGTGTCCATCATGTATTTCAAAAACATTTCTAAGAATAGTCCTTATAACTACCTTGTGACATTATAGTGGTAGACCAAATCAAGAAATGCTATCCATAAGTGCAAAACCCGCTTGCATCTTAAGTCTAAGGATAAACATAACTTTCACCATATGTGTAATTCACCGAATGACGCTGATCCATAAAGTGATTAACACAAGTGGGGTATCCAATAATCAAACTCATTGAATAACATGTGAAGTTGGCAGAATCATCTTTACATATTCTCCATAATATAACCAAACACACACATTTACATTATCTTAACAATACTATTGCAATGTTAACTGGTAATGGATATAGCTTTAGAATGTTACAAGTCATTCATGGATATAAACATGTAAATATAAGACACAATTATTATAAAAATGAAAACAAGATAACACGTATATTAATTTATTCAAAAGAAATAACAATCGTTTAACATCCCATTATCCAAATACTAACTAACAAATCACAGATTTACATGAGACTACTAGCAAGAACAATTCCAATCGCCATAGCATGTTCATAATGCTTATTGAATGGCATTGGTTTTGTAAATGGATCAGCTACGTTGTCATCTGTGTGAACTTTCTTAAGGACAATCTCACGTTCTTGAATTACTTCACGAATGTAGTGATATTTCCTCTGAAAATGTCTGGCTCCCTTTAAAATTCTGAGATCATTGGCGATCGCTATTGCAGGCTCATTGTCACATAGCATCTCCATAGGTCTTTTATTCGATGGCACGACATTTCCAAGTCCATCAATAAATTTCCTCATCCAGACGGCTTCCATTGATGCTTCAGCAGCAGCAATGTACTCAGCTTCTGTAGAAGACATAGCAGTAGTGCTTTGCTTGGCACTCTTCCAGTCCACGGCTCCACCATTAAGTACGAACACATATCCCGTTTGGGATTTGGTATCGTCCTTATCTGTTTGAAAACTAGCATCAGCATAACATGATACTTTCAGCTCAGCTTCAGGTTTTGCCCCATACACAAGAACCATATCTTTAGTATTCCTCAAATACTTAAGAATAGTTTTAACAGCAGTCTAGTGAATCTCACCAGGATTTTGCTGAAAACGACTACACACATTTTGCGCAAAGGCAACATCAGGTCTAGTACATCTGACCGCATACATGATTGAACCTATAGCCGATGCATAAGGAACTCTCCGCATACGTTGTACCTCATTAGGTGTTTTAGCACCTTAAGACTTTCTATAGTCAGGCTTTTCCATCATTGGAGTATACCCCTTCTTAGAGTTATCCATCCTAAATTTATTTAGAATTTTCTCTAGATAAGCACTTTGACTAAGAGCAATCAACCGCTTAGATCTATCACGTATGATCTTGATTCCAAGGATGTATGCTGCTTCTCCTAAATCTTTCATAGAAAAACACTTACAAAGTTAAGATTTAACTTCTTGCAGCATTGTAACGTTATTTCCCATGAGTAATATGTCATCAACATACAAGATTAGGAATGCAACATTACTCCCACTAGATTTGAGATTTACACATGGCTCATCAGGATTTTAAGTAAAACCAATCTTCTTGATTTCCTCATCAAACCTTTTATTCCAACTTCTAGATGCTTGCTTCAATCCATAAATGGAACGTTGAGGTTTGCATACTTTATTGGGATGTTTTGGATCCACAAACCCCTCAGGTTGCACCATATATACGTCCTCACTTAGGTGACCATTGAAAAAGGTGATTTTGACATCCATTTGCCAAATATCATAGTTATAGAACGCGGCTACGGCTAAAAGAATCCGTATAGCTCTAATGTCTGCAACAGGAGAGAATGTTTCCCTATAATCTACTCCGTATGTTTAGGTATAGCCTTTTGCTACCAGACGAGCTTTAAAGGTGTGTACATTGCCATCCATGCCAGTCTTTTTCTTGAAAAGCCATTTACTCCCAACGGTTTGACCATTAGAATTTAGATCAACCAAAATCCAAACTTGGTTATCTTTCATGGATTGCATTTCCGTATTCATAGCTTCAAGCCATTTGTCAAATTCAAGATCTGATAATGCAGCCTTATAATTAGGAGGTTCATTAAGATCCCCTAATTCATGCTCTTCAATATCAGCATAGAAGCCATATCTATCTGGTACTTGAGGTATCCTTGCGGATCTATAAATAGGAACTTCAACATTTTAGGGCTCGACCTCGATAGGTGCGACCTCATTATGTACTTTGCTAGTATTTTCAGAAGGTTATGTATCTGCTTTTTGAATTAATTCAAGTCCTTCGTCACTCCCACTCATTTCGAGAAGTCCATGACTCCCACTTGCTTGTTGTACCATGAGACTAGTCTCAAAGAACTCAGCATTCCGAGCAACAAAAATCTTGTTCTCGAGTGGATAGCATAAGTAGTAACCCATCGTTTCCTTTGGATAACCTACAAAGATACACTTAATGGATCTAGGATCAAGTTTGTCAGGCGTGTCTCATTTTACGAGCGCCTCACAACCCTAAACCCTTAAGTAGGACAACTTGGGAGCTTTCCCATGCCATATTTCATAAGGTGTCCTTTCAACCTTCTTGGTTGGAACCATATCAAGTATGCGAGCTGCAGACTCGAGAGAATATCCCCAAAAGGATTTTGGCAAAGTTTTTAGATTTATCATGGATTAAACGATATCAAGTAAAGTTCGATTCCTCCTCTTAGACACCCCATTATGTTGTGGTGTATAAGGTGGAGTAAGTTGAGATACAATACCACAACTTTTCATGTGATTAACAAACTCACGACTCAGGTATTCGCCTCCTCAACCGGATCGAATATCCTTTATCTGTGTATAAGTCATATAGATCCTTAGCTCTTTCCACTGATGTATAAGTCATATACATCAGTGTTTATGTTTCATCAAGTAAACATAACCATAATGGCTGAAATCATCTGTAAAGGTGATGAAGTAACTAGCACTCTCTTTTGACATAGTTTTAAAAGGGCCACATACATCAGTGTGTATAAGTCATATAGATCCTTAACTCTTTCCACTTGATGTGGAAAAGGCTTGCGCGCCATCTTCCCAGATATACAAGACTTGCATTTCTCAAGTGATTCATCGTGAGTGAGTTGCAAGATCCCATCACACTAAAGCTTGTCCATGCGTTTTTTGTTTATATGACCAAGACGACAATGTCATAGATATGAAGAGTCCAACGCATGTTTGGCTCTTTTGTTGCTAACATTATACATAGAACTAACATTTGGATAAAGATTATGCATATCTATTTCATAAATACCATTACATGGAATTGCATTAAAATAAAACACATTATCTTTCAAAATAGAAATACCATAATTTATAAAAGTATGAGTATAACCATTGTTAACCAAATGAGAAATTGAAACAACACCCCTAGTAATAGTAGGTGCAAAATGACAGTTGTCTAATATAATTATTAAACCACTAGGAAGAACTAAATCAAAACTTCTAATAGCTTCAACAACTACACGCATTCCATTTCCCACGTACAGACTCAAAGCTTCATGTTTCAACTTCTTGCTTTCTCTAAGTCCCTACGAAGTATTACAGATATGAGTTCCACAACCCGTATCATACACCCAAGTCTTATTAGGAAAAGTGTAAAGTTCTATAGTAAAGATACCTGAAGTACTAGCGCCGCTAGCATTCTTTCTCTTCTTCAACTCAGCTTGGTAGAATGGACAGTTCCTCCTCCAATGACCCACCTCCTTGTAGTGGTGGCAGACAGAGTCCTTTTCCAGATTATATCTCTTAGGTGGCGGTAGGATCTTAGGCTTGGGAGCATAAGCAAGCTTATTCTTTCCCTTGTCCTTACCCTTTGCCCCTTGCGGTTTCTTCCTGTCCTTCTGGATCTTACCCTCCCGTATAGCTAACACAACGAGAGTTTTAGTTTCTTTGGAATACCTTTCTCATGGAGTTTCAGCATAGCATGCAATTCAACTATACTCTTCCCCATGCTATGCATATTATACTTCTAAACGAACTGATCATAGTCCTTGTTGAGAGAATTCAAAATAAAACTCACACCAAGTTCCTTAGGCATAGCATAGCCTAGGCGTTCCAAAATGTCCAAGTAACCCTTCATCTTAAGAATGTAGGCGCTTACTGGCTGTCCATCTTCCTGTTTGCAAACATGGAATGCTTTGACTGTTTCAAATAGTTCTTGTTTGGCTTATTCCTCGAACATAGTTTTTCAATTCTTGGATCATTGTAGAATACTAGTAATCTTATGATCAAACCAAGAACAAGAGTGAGATGTGGGTTGTGATGTTAGAGAGAGATTGGATGGAAAATGGATGAATTGTATAAAGATGGAATGTGAAAAAATGGAACAACCAACAACCAACCCCTCTCCAAGGCTAGGAGAGGGTTTATATAGTACATGGATGGCCGGCCCATAGGCTATGATGGGCTTCCTATGGGTCTTGGGCCGGACTAGATTACTAATCTAATCATTACACTAACTACGAGCTAAGACTGTTACAACTTGGAAGTGACCGACACTTTTTGTGTTTCCAACAATCTCCCCCTAAGGGAGGTCACTCCATTTTACAAAACTTTAAGCCTAGCATACTATGCTTTGTCTTTTAGTCTTTAGCTCGTCCTTTTGACTTTCTCTTGTGAATATGTTGTAGTGATCATTGATTTCTGGATTGAGCTTGTTCCTTGAACTTGTATTTGACATTGTGATCTTGAGCATCTTGAGATCATCAACCAAGCACAATCACTTTACGCCATCTTGTAACTTTTCCATCTTGTGGACTTGTGACTTCTGGACCGACATGCTCATACCTTTCTTGAATGGTTGACTTGAAAAACTTTAATGCTATGTCTTTTTTGAGATTCGTTAACTATAATACTTCGTCACTTGGAGAAAGACATTCGATATCAGAGTAGCGGAAGTCTTGAAATATGTATTTGAGCCTTTCATGAAGTCCTTATGTTTGTCTATCGGGTATGAGCATGTGGCTATGGATCTTGTGAGACAGCTGGAATCAGGAACCTCCTGAGCTTTCATGATGTCTTTATGTTTGTCGGTCGGGTATGAGCATGTGGCTATGAATCTGTGAGTCAGCTAGAACCAGGTGCCTCCTCCTCCATCTTTAAGTATCCTGCATTAAAACAGTTAGCAATAAAGCGGGGGGACGAATATGGCTTTGTCATTGGCTCATGTTTGGTTGGAGTAACCTATGAACCCGTGAGGATCGACCTGTGATCAGGTAGATTCAATTTAAGAAGAATCTCCTTGACAGGATTTCCGGCTGAAGTATTAAGTCTTTCAAACACATGTGTATCAGATTCATTAAACTCAGCATGTTCTCATTATCAGAACGTCTCAAAGCAGACAACACGATAAGAGTGAACTAGCGAGTTACTATCTCACCGATTGAAATAAAAATTGATTTGAAAATCAATTGATGTGTCACTTGCTAAAGTGGTTTTATGACACATCGAGAGTTTTAATCATTTCAAAAATTCATCAATCGTTGATCCATAACCTGGAACAAGTTTGATTCTTGTAGAATCGCACCATCGTTTCTTTCCAGTTGTCACAAGTTTGATTCCTATAGAATCGCACAAGTCACTTACCATGAGCTTGTTTGATGTTGGCTCAAGCAGGATTTCCATCTTTACTGTGAATTATATCACTCGGATGTTTTGGCAAAATCATAAGGATAATGCGTAGGACTCTTAATATATTTCTCGTTATTCACATTATGTGTGATAGCAAGCATAATTTTGACAAGTGTCCTATGAGATTTATGGATTATCTCTTTTGGCTCTAGACTCAATAGTGCACTTTGATTTTAGTGATCGAAGGCTGGAGCAGACTGCCACCTTTTCAATATCAACTAACTTGGAGTGAGAAAGTTGATAGAAATGTGTGTAATCTCTGTGAGAAATGAAACAAGAGTCTGTTGAGAGACCTTGAGTGGCTGGGGAGGGTTGAGCTTAGCGTCACTGGGTCCATGACTGTCTTCAATGTCGGACAACAACTTCGTGTTTCTGACAGATTATGTATTGACCCGGTTTCTGCCTAAGTGTATGGAGGGCTTCTTTCTTTTCACCCTTTATCTTTACATTTCTTTTTCATTCTTCAACCCCTTCAATGCTTACCGAGACTTCATAACTAACACCTTGTTGGGTTTGTTCCAGTGTTAGCTCCATCTCAGTCGGCATTATTCCCGATTCTCACTTTTTCTCCTTTTATCATATCTAAGGACTTCTACACTAACTAGTGGATATCCCTAGGTAGATCCCTCCAGTTCTGGCTGGATCATGGGATTTGAATACCCATGACTAACCACCTTATATCTCCATAAATTTAAGAACATGGCCGGTCTTTTGGGTATTCCATCACAATCCTTCAAAACCATTGAAAATTCAATCAAAGTGTTGATATAAATATCAAAAAGATTTACACTTTGAGAGTTTTTCATTATCACTAAAAGCTCCCCTTAACATGTGCATTGATATCGTAGTACATGCTAAGTGTAGAGTGTACTGAGTCCATTTTATATGATCACATTTCGATACACGTTAGATTCAGTTTAATCACATTTTCTCCCATTATCCAAAATGTTAATCCCTTGATATTTTGGATATCAATTGATTAAACGTCTGGGGACAAAATGTTATAGAATAACTTATAGGAACATTTTAATGCCCCCCCTCAAATTATAAGGGATATGATATAGTGTCGAGTACGGAATTGTTGAAAGATTTTGAATTTTGTGAAAAATTCTTGAAAAATCATCGTACTCGAACACTACATAAGCCTAAGTCTTTATACTTCTTATATACATATTCACATGTTTATTATATACGAAGATTTGACCTGAATGATGAGAACATCATATGATGAAATCATATGGTCCTTTGTAGCCGCCGTAGGTCTCCTTCGTGCAATCTCCCACCAACGAACTTTTCCAAGCTCCTTATTAACCTTCTTTCTTTCAACAGGTTGTCAATCTGATCTTTCTTTGTTCAAGCACTTTTCAGCGTTGCTTCAACTTTCTTTCCAAGTTATGAAAGTCTTTGCATCAAACTTCGAGGATAGAACAGATTCAGATACATATGTAACTTGAGCTTGTGAGGTTGGTGATGTCGGTGTTGATGTTGTCTTAGCTTCCCCCTAAACCAGCAATCCTTTC
Organism: Tanacetum coccineum; assembly: GCA_026074375.1. Classification (NCBI taxonomy): domain Eukaryota; kingdom Viridiplantae; phylum Streptophyta; class Magnoliopsida; order Asterales; family Asteraceae; genus Tanacetum; species Tanacetum coccineum. The sequence continues at coordinate 28,453 of BQNB010059968.1, read as the reverse complement.
TTGAGTAGATTCAAAACTTTCTTGGAAGCCGCATCAAGCAGTCTTGATGTATAAAGCCCAGATATCCGAAGTACACACATGACCCTTTCAAGAATTTGATACCGCAACACCAAAGTCAATTAAGTCCCGGATGAGCGCATTTCTCTCTTTACGATAGTGATGATATATCTTGTAACACCAAAGTCAATTAAGTCCCGGATGTATACAATTAATCCCTCTAAGTAGTCAAAATGATAACACTTAAGTCAGCTAAGTCCCAAATGAGCACATTTCTTCCTACAGGATAGTGACTATCTAAAGGAATCATCATACCTATGTGTACCTCTTTTATCAAATATTTCTACTCATTTTAATAATAAGCTTAGTGATTGAACGGTTGGGCAAGACACTAATTGAATCAGAAAGAACTCTTCTCACGTATTATATAATTATATTCCCAACACTTCCCCCTGGGGACCCAAATGATGCATACAGACTATTGACGAGATGTCTCCTCCACCATGTGGTTGAATTAGTGCTCCCGAAAGATTCGAAACAGCCTAAAATCAAAAGCAGCTAACCTCAAAAGACACTAGAAGCTAACCTCAAAAGAAGGCCAAGGCCAAGGACACTATCAAGTATGCATCTACTCTTTCCCCCTTGCTGGTTTCGACACGTCGGAATCAGAAAAACCTTATACGCATACATATTCGAGATCGTGTTTGAAGAATTAATAAGCTTAAATCTAGTCCGTAAGAATCAACTTCAAGGCATTCTAAACTATGAAAGTATTTCCAAGCATTCCTAAGTCTTTTACAAACTATGGGGTGTTGGCAATATTGATCATCTGTAGTTTAAAGCCTGAATTCACTAAGTCTCAAATTCAAAATAAGTCCATAAAGTTTTAAACACATGACATCTAAATCTTGTGTAGTTAAAATCCATTAACTCCTCTTAAATTATGATCCGTCATTATTAAAAACTTTATCCGTTAATTCCGTGACTTATTTTGAAAGACTGTTTTAAAAGATTATTTGATGACGATTTCTCCCCCTCAAATAATGACCCGTTTTATATTTAAAGAGTTGTTGTCATTGTTTGAGTGGTCGAATTGTATTTGAAAAATCTTTTTGTGATTACTGAAAACACTGATTCATTGTGAAGACAACTTTTTACCAATAAAAATAAGATTTCTCTTATTTTGACACGTAAGCGCACTGACGCGTACACTAATGGAATATAGAAAGCACGGGTTGTGATGCAAAGTAATCACAATCCTTTGGATGGTCATAAAGTAGACCATGCCCGAGAATAAATTCCCGTTGAGAGGTCAAGTTTTCTTTTTGACAGAATACTTGCCTTTAACATGATGACCGGGTTGCTATCTGAAATAATAGCAAGCCATATGGCATGTTTTGAAAAACATTTGAACTTTTGCACGAACTTTATTTATGTCCACGTGTCTTTATTGAAAGACATTTCTAGGGACGTAAATATTATCGTTTGCAAAAGACATGCCATTGAAAAACTTCTTTTTGTATTTTTCTCATTTTTTAATTTTGTATTTTGTTTTTATAAAGGTTTTATAAAATGAAAATCTTTTTGGTTTTTCTGATTTTATATTTTTCTCTTTTGTTTTTATAAAATAAAAATAAAAATAAATAAAAATTTTGTGTGTTTTTATGATTTTAAGTATTTACTTAGGATACAAGAAGATTTCTCTTCTTTTGAAGATAAAGCGCACTGAAGCGTACACTCTTCTTTTCTTTGAGGAGCGGGGCCTGAAGTGTTGTCTACAGACACCATTATCATGAAGCACGGGTGTTGATCTGAAGTAATCAACAGCCATTGTCCTTGTTCATCATACATAAATTCCTGGAACCCTTGGTTTCTGATATATCACTTTTTTCAGCAAACAAACTCCGAGTCTTTCCTTTTCAGGATTGCAAAATGTACCTGCACTTAAGTTAAGAGTACCTGCACTGACATTGAGAGTTTGATCGCATTTATAAGGGTTAGTGATATAATCATTTGAACCATTTGGGAGTTCACAATCAACCTTTGTTGTGCTAGATGTGAATGTCTTTCCAGTTGGAACCCACTTAAGACCAGCAGTGTTAAAAATTCTACCCGTCGGTATCCACCTAAGGTAAGATCTAGGAGTGTTTGTTTTCTCATGCACAGCGGAAGACTTATTGGGAGAAAAACTATGTCCTGTAACGATCTTCCTACCAGGTTTCTGAGTATGACTCGTTGGATCTACGGGTTTGTTACTGTTTCTAGTCTTATTGGGTTGAATCTTAGCACGAGAATTCACTTCTTTCAGGAATTTTGTTATACAGGCATCATGATTTGCATTAAAGACACACTTTTGACAAGTTGAGCACACAAAGTGTTTGAAGTCAGAGAAAGGACTAGAATTCCTAGAGTGATCTGCTTTTGGCATAACAGTTGTCGTTGGGCAACTACTCTTAGATGTTGGCAAAACCCTAGATGTTTGATTATTGCTCCTAGGTTTTGATTTGCAACTCTTAGTAGTGTTTTGTGATTTAGCAGATGGCATTACACTAGTTGTTGACTTTCTATCTCTTTCTTGTGTCTTTTTCTTAGCTTCCTCTAGATAGTAATTATGAACCATGTCATTTGAACTAAATCTTGGCATGTTCTTAGAACTATTCCTAGATGAGCTAGATGCAATCATATGATTAGGTTTTGCAAAAGCAGATTCTCTTCCCTTAGGCAAATAATGTTGAGTGACTGGTTTTGACAAAACGTTATTCACATCAACTTGGGAGGCAAACCGTGGTTTTGAAAAATTAGGTCGTTCAGATTTAAACGCATTCGGTTGTCTAACAACTGATTGGTTTCTGGGTGGTTGTAAAACCGGTTTCCCCAAGATTGATGGTTTTGCAAACTTAGTATCCACGCTATTTCCTTTTAACTTTCTTAATTCGTTTTTCAACGCTACATTCGCAAAAACCTTTTCCTGAGTTAGAGCAATTGAAGAATCCTTCGAATACCATAGTCCCCGATTAACGGTTCCTCTTAGATACTGAAAGATCCTTTTTACTGCATATGAGTGCTTTTCGGTAGGCCTAGCCTGATACCGGGCACACATGCATATAGCAAATTATAGGTCAGGTCTAATGGTTGTAAGATAAAGGAGGGTGCCTATCATACCACGATAGTGTGACGGATCAATGGCTTTCCCTTATTTATCCTCATCCAATTTGGATTTCTCCACCATGGGAGTATCCACTGGGTCACAAGAGTCAAAACCGTATTTCTTTAAGGATTCAAGGGCATATTTTGACTGGTTAATAAAGATGCCTCTGGGACTTTAAGAAATCTGTAGTCCTAAGAAAAATGAGATTTTGCTCATCATTGACATCTTAAATTTTGAACACATGATTTTAGAAAATAGGTCACAAAGTTCAGATCGTGTTCAACCTTCGCAAACCAGATCGATTAAAAGACTAAAAGAGCTGAAGAGAAGATAAACAAAAAGGAAGCGAACGAGTGACATCAACAAAGACCGAACGAGCAACATTCAAAGAGGACCGAACGAGTGACATCAACAAGGACCGAACGAGCAACATTCAAAGAGGACCGAACGAGTAACAAATCTCAAGGACCGAACGAGCAACTAGTTGAGGTTAACCGATCGAGTAACAAATTCACAAGAACCGAATGAGTCACCCTTTGTTGGGAATTCACTTTTACGTGACGACATTACAAAATTACCATAGTTTATCATAGCCACATACGCGAGGACTAGAATAGGCAACTATGTATAGTTTAGAGGTGTATGGGCTCTAAATACCCCTCTATGGCTTCCATAGAGGGGTTGAGTCTTTTGTAACATTCATCCATTTTCCATCTATTCACAAATCCATCTTCCATCTTACTACTTTCTCTCACTAAAATGGCTATCATGTGGTTTGACTCACCAAGACCACCGGATCATGGTTTACGTAGACCTTCAAGGGATTAAGAGGAGGTTATAGATATTACTTAGAAATCAAGTAATCTACTTTGACAAGGAGTCAAACTCTTCCCTTCCTTGGGGAGTTTCGGCCGACCTACACAAACACCCCTTGAGGTTGTTTGTATGATCTTTTTGTTGTATTACACCCTCTAATATTTATCTAAGATAAATATTAGACTGTGTAATTACCGTTTAACACTTTAACAAAATATAGAAAATATGAGGTTAGCTACTACATTAACCCGACCTTTTTTCTTGCTTAACTTTTCGGTCCAAAATATTAGGGATGGCTTGGTGTTGCCTTTTAGAGATTGCTTAGTCTTGCTTATGGTCACAGGGTTCAACATTAGGATGTGAAGCGACAGTGAACTCTGTTGACAGATCAAGAGATTGGTATTACACGTAATATAGAGATTGTGTGGGCCTAAAGATGTTGGTTATGCTGATGCTACCTCTTTTCATCTTACTCATTAAAACTTTGTTCTAAGTTACCATGTACTAAAGACTATGCTGTGTGATTTTCTGCTACTTTAGACTTCCAGATCATGTTAAGAAGTGTGCGAAAAAGCAACTCTGCATAAACATGTGGTTAGGTGAATGGTTGTGATGAAGATGTGTGTGGTGATGTTTGATTAGGTGTAATGTGTTTTTTAAACATTTTAAGTGTCTCGTATAAATCCTTTAAGGTTGTAAGCTTAGTGGATTACTCTCGTTGCGTTGCATACTATATGCCATTTGTTGTCGTGTGTTGTAAAATTATAGAAACTGTGTCCATTTTATAATGGCTTCGATTTACAAAAACCAAACGCAAGTTAATTTTATATTAATACATGAAAGCCGATCTCAAGAAAAGACAACAATTATGTTCGGGTTAAAGGTGAGAAATACCTGCTATGTTATGAGCGCCTACTTTGTATTAGCCTAGAAACTACTATTTTATTATTATCGTACACGGGTGCTCCGCGATAACGCGCGAGTGGAAATCCTTGTTGGGAATAAATATACAAAACAAGAAGTTATAATGACAAGATGTCTATATATCATACCTCGTTTCTAATAACTGTAAATGAAAATTTTGTTTCTGATTAATAAACTTAACCCTTTTAATAAACACTCACCATCTTAATATAATTACTCTCAACTAACTTTATGTACAATTAATTTATGCAACTCTAAAAAGTAATTAGATTAGTATATAATAATTAAGGTTTTAGAAATGTTCCATTTAGAGAAAGGAGTATGGTGGCGGTGGTGGCTCGCCACAGCCTTCGCCACCACACCACCACCGCTCGCCATAGCCCAAAACAAACCAATTCGCCATAGTCACGACGTGGAAAAAGACAAATGAAAACATATGTAACCGTTACAAAAAAAACACAACGACTAATTTTTTTAATTTTCAAATTTTGTTTCCTTCTAATTTATACTCACTTTTCACTATAAATAACACCTCATTTTATCATTTTAACACACACTTCTCTACAACAAACTTCTCAACATATATTATTCTCATAAAAAAATGTCTCAACCACCAAATGAACCAACACCGGGTTATTTTACCCATCTTCTCAACTCCAACCCGCAACAATACTCATCTTCTTCAAACCCATCGAATCCGTTTACCCCAGGTTCCTAAAACTCAAATTCGTCGCAACCGTATCCCCATTTTGGAACGCAAATGTCACCCCCCGATCAAGCTTATCACTTACAATTGGCGTATCATCAAAACCAACAATACGGCTTCCAAAATTACGCGAATCCAAGAAATACGCAAGCACAATTTTTTTCACAACAATCATCACAACCGCAATATTTTTCACAACAACCGTCACATCCACAATATTTTCCACAACCATCATCACAACCACAATTCAAAGTACCACAAGCCAAAGAACCCTGTGAAGCTAAGCGTAAACAGAAAAGGGCGGGGAAACAACCCGTTGTCGATTTGGATGAGGACGATGAAGATGATGAAATAGCATCAAGGCGATCGATCACCCGTTGGAATAACAACGAAGAAATCTTGCTAGCCGAGTCTTGGATTGAGCACTCGCAGGACGCGAATATCGAAAAAGACCAACAGGACCACATCTATTGGAACCTGATTTTGAGCGATTTCAACTCGCGAACAACAACTCATCCTCGTACAAAAAATATGGTGACGGGAAAATGGATGAGGATGCACGGTGATTGCCAACGGTTTAACAGTATTTACAAGCATCTAAATCGCAAAAGTGGAGAAAGTAATGCTGACTTGGTCGAGAATGTAAAGACGACTTACCACGACTGAACTGGTAAAAAATTTCTATACCCTCACGTGTGGAATATTTTGAAAAATTACCCCAAATGGGATGCGGCAGAGCCGATTGATGCAGATAATCTCCAAGAGCTGTTTGGTCCTGATCCAAGAGAGCGTCCCGCCGGCAAACAACGGGCCCCGAAAAAGCAAAAATTGGTTGAAACGACAAGCGTCGAGGGAAGCACCGGGGGGAGTCAATCGGAGTCAATATCGTCACTTGTTTCTCAGGATTATAGACGTAAATGTGATGCTGCTGAAAAAGCGTACGAGGCGAAGAGAGAAAAAGAACTGGCTATAATGCAGTGTAAAGAGCTGGAGTTTCTCATGATCGATCCTTCGTCGTTGCCGCCAGCAAAACGAGCCATCATTGAAAGGAAACAAGTTGAAATGATGAGAAAATATCCAGACGCTTAATTTAGTTTCGTATTTTTATGTTTTTATGTTTTGTATCGTTTAATTTGTTTACGTTTCGTAGTTTTATTTTATGTTTAGTATGTTTTATGTTTATGTATTGTATTTTTAATGAAATAAATTATGTTTGTGTGAAAAATGGAAAAATAAAATAAAATTATGGGTGGTGGGGCCCAAGTGAAGAGATAAGAGTGTGTTATAAGTGAATGAGTATTTTTTAGTGGGAGTGAAATGCTGATGTGGCAGGCTGTGAAGCCTAAATGAAGAGGTATGGCAAGCCACCATACTCCTTTGAGTCCTTTCTCTTATATCACTCAAACATTAAAATTAAAGAACAAAACACTATTAAAACTTTGAATAATTTTTATAATGAAAATAAAATTCAATTAACTAAATTAAAACAAATCTCAAACGTGTTAGTGTTTTACGAGTTTCATCATAAATGGAGAAAGTGGATAGCGAGACAAATAACTCCCAACAATATAAATGGGTGGCCATGTAAAAAATTGCAATCAATTGATTATTGTAGGAACATGCAACTTAAATGTTGTTCTCCCCGTTCATGGCCAACAACAAGCTGTTCTACGTCAATAAATTTATGAAAGAGAATATTCACCTGATTTGCACACTCTATCAATTTATTTGTACACATAAAATGTTTATGTTTTGCCATTTATATCTTTACATGGTTTAGTTAAGTGTGAAAATAAAAACACAAATGTTAAGGATATAAATGTCATGACACATTATTTTAAGCGTGCAAATAAATTATGTGAGTGTGCAAATCATCAGACTTATAAAAGTCATTTTAAACAACACAAAATGATGAAAATGTTACATCTAAAGAGACACTACGATTGGGATCCACTAATCCGTATACCTGATATACATAGTTAGCTATGATCTTTTGGTTTGGAATTGACTTATCTATCTATAATAAATATAAATAAAAAAGAGTTAATTACTTAAATGTTCTTTAAAGTTTACCGAGTTTTGCGGGTATTGTCTCTAAACTTTTTTTCGCCGGGTCATGTCTTTGTGGTTTTGACCCGTTACGGGTTTGGCCCCCTAACCAATATTTTCGTTAGTTAACCATTAACTTAAAGAGTATTTTCGTTTTTTCATATATTTTATTATTATTATTTGTGTACATTGCAAAAATCGTCCATATGGTTTGGTCATATTGTAGATTTCGTCCTCGTGGTTTGAAAATTTCAAATTATTATTAATAACGAGGTTCGTAACTCGCGCGAGACTATTTTTGCAACGGACCGATAACGCCAAGTACTATTTGTTTAACCATATTCTTGCATTTAGGAGGAGTAGTTAGTAGATTAGTTACAATCCCTCTTCAAAAACCCGAGATTTTTACTTGCTTTCATAAAATACAAAAATAACCATCCCTCAATCTTTAGGCCTTACCTCTAGAGAACGATCAACCCCTGAGTCTTACTTATACTACACTACAATGATTATATATATATACTATGTTTAGGTTAAAACTACGTCGTTTTGACGTAGTTGCTACAGTAACCGGCCCATCGGGCTCCCACTTTGGGCCGGCTCATTTGACTTTTTTTTCGTTTTGACATACTTGCTACAGTAACCGGCCCATCGGGCTCCCACTTTGGGCCGGCCCATTTGACTTTTTTTTTAACTAGGCAACTTTAAAAAAAAATCCACGGTACAAAATAGAAAACAAAATTACAGAAGTACTTATTTATTTAGATCAAAAAATATCCGCGACATGGACCAAACACATAAGCCCATATAAAAAAAACTATTAAACATGAGACCGAAAAAATAAATCCGCACAAATTAATATAAAAAAATTGCTCGGCACAAAATAGGAAAAAATATTACAAAAGTACTGATTTATTCAGATAAAAAAATACCCACGACATGACGCCTAACACATAAGCCCATATAAAAAAACAAACTATTAAACATGAGACCGGAAAAATAAACCCGCACAAAATAAAAAAAATAAAAAATTTAACGCCTCGCATCAACGCGCGAGCAATCATGCTTAACACATATTTACCCAAATCTCATAAAATTATATTAAAAAAAATAACCCAAATAGCAAAAAAAAAAAAAAACCTTTAAACATGAGGCCCAACAAATAAGCCCATATAAGAAAAAAAAACAAAGTATTAAACATGAGACCGAAAAAATAAACAAAAAAAAAAAAAAATTTAACGTCCCGCAGCATCGCGCGAGCAATCACGCTTGTTAGATACTATGCCTAGAAGGGTTGTAAAACTTTTACGTTTGCAACCATCCGCATCAGAGTGTAGTCTCGTGGTGGTAGGAAAAAATTGGTTAGGGTTTTTTTCTTCTTCAATTAGTGGTTTTCTTTACCGTCTTTTTGACTTTGTCTTTGTTAAGTCGATATTTAGTTGGTATTTCGTGGAAGGTTGGTTGGGAGCACTTTGTATACGGGACGTTTAATATTATGCTTACTTTTGTAAGTATGAGTACAAACTCGTTTTTGTTGTAATTTCTATTGATCAACCTTGTAACTTTTTCCTTATTCTAATATAAATTTTTTTTAAACAAAAAACAAAAAGAACTATCCGATATTGAATGCTAAATAATTTCAGAGGTCACATATCATATCAATTTGATTATAGTCACGGGAGTCTAATAAAAGATGAAACATGTCCAATATTGGATGTGATCGGGCATTCTAGCTCCAACTCCAACCCATTACGCTAAACATACCCTAACCTTTTGATTAACACACAAAAAAAAGAAGCCTCAGTTAAGTTCAAGTCAAACTTCTTGTCCATTTTTTACACTAGTTAGGCCAAGAGTGGACACGATTAATGCATTGTGGAAACATCATACCTTACTAGCCCACTAATATGCTATGGAGATGACCCAACTATTTGCAGTTTTTAGGTTTGTACAAGCAAAAGAACCCGCGCGTTGCGGCGGAGCTAATTTTTTCCCGAATAATTTTTTTTACGTTTCGGGGGGTTTTTTTTTTGCCGATACGTTATGGCGGGGCTAATTTTTAATATTTTCTTTTTTTGTATGATTCGGGGAAAAAAATTTGCGTTGGGACGGGCTAATTTTTTCCCGAATATTTTTTTTTTGGGACGGTTTTGTAAATTTTTTTACGGGAATTTTTGTGTAAGAAAATCATATATAGTTAAAAGGTGAGGGTCAGTTTTGTATTTTTTTTACTTTGAGCCAGATTTTAGGCTATTTTTGGGTTTTTTTTGGCTAATTTTTTCCCGGATATTTCCTTTTTTTGTACGATTCGGGAATTTTTTTTTGCGTTGGGACGGGTTAATTTTTTCCCGAATATTTTCTTTTTTTGGGACGGTTCGATATCTTTTTTTTAGGCCGATGAATGTAAAAAAGTTGTGAACAATAAAAACTTGACGTGTTTTTTTTGTTAATTTTTTTACGGGATTTTTTGTGTAAGAAAATCGTAAATAGTTAAAAGTTGAGGGACCGTTTTGTATTTTTTTTTACTTTGGGCCAGATTTCAGAATAATTTTGGGCTAGTTTTTTTTTTTTTTTTTTACTTTGGGCCACATTTTATGCGAATTTTAGGCTAGTTTGTCGACAAATGTGTATATTAGTAATAATTTTTTTTATATGGCTTATGTGTTGGGCCTCATGTTTAAAGTGTTGTTTTTTTTTTGCTATATGGGTTTTTTTTAATATAATGGGTTGTACGTTTGTGACCATATCGATTATTTTAAAGTTATTAGGTATCGAAGATGTTTCCGCGGGTATTTTTTTTATCTGAATAAATCATTTTATCTGGATAAATCAAACTGTTGTAATATTTTTTTCCTTCCTACATGTGGCATACAAAATTTAAAAAAAAATACAAAAACAAAAATAATGATAAAAAAAAAAAAAAAAACTAAAAATCGCGCTGGCCCCAAAAATGGGAGCCCGTTACTAGTAGCAGTTGGCCCGAAGTCCAAAAACGACTCGTTATGCACGTGAATGACAAAATGTATTAACTTTAATTAGTAAATAAGTTTTTTTATATGGCATATTGTTTGGTCCTCATGTTTAAAAGTGTTGTTTTTTTTTTGCTATGATTGGGTTTATTTTAATATAATGGGTTGTACGTTTGTGACCATATCGATTATTTTAAAGTTATTAGGTATTGAAGATGTTTCCGCGGGTATTTTTTTTTATCTGAATAAATCAGAACTTTTGTAATATTTTTTTTCCTTCCTACTTTGTGCATACAAATTTAAAAAAAAAACAAAAACAAAATAATTAAAAAAAAAAAAAAACTAAAATCGGGCTGGCCCAAAAATGGGAGCCCGTTACTGTAGCAGTTGGCCCGAAGTCAAAACGACTTCGTTTTGCACGGTGAATGTGTATATTTGTAATTATACAAATATTGTAAATAAGTTAAAGTTTAACAAGTAAGATAATTTGTGTGTTGCCGCGGGGCATAATTTTTTTGCGAATCGATTCCGAATGAATATTGAGTGGGAATGTGTCTGTGCGTTGCGGCGGGCTTGACTTGTATGCAACAAATGTATTCTGTATCACTGAGCATTTTTCTTAACACTTACGGAATTTGAATGAGTATTTGTCGTTGGGGCAAGTATACGTTATTTATAAAGCGAACGACTTAGAATATGTATATAAATATAAGTATGAATGCGAAATCTGTTTCTAAATACAGTCGTAAATGACAAAAAAATATAGGTTATTTATATAATTTAAACTTTTGCAGAATTGTTCGTTCCTGCCCTGTCGTTTATTTTAAAGTTATTAGGTAGTTTAGGGTGTGTTTTGAAAGTTATATTTTTTTAAACATATATACATTAAGCTTCAAATTTTTTTATAAAATCGTACGTATATCAGAAGCATTGCAATATTGGGCTCGTTTTGTTCGTAGTTCAAAGATCTTTCCGCGGGTATTTTTTTATCTGAATGAATCGGTAGGTATGTGTTATATATTTGACAAATAAAATTTATTATATAAGAAAGTCGTAAATAGTTAAAAGTTGAGGGTGCGTTTTGTAATTTTTTTTTTAAATTTATATTAAACTTCAACATTTTTTATAAAATCGTGCGTACGTCAGAAACATTTCAATATTGGGCTCGTTTTGTTCGCAATTCGAAGATCTTTCCGATTATATTTTTTATCTCAATGAATCGTTAGATATGTGGTATATATTTAATAAATACAGTTTATTATATAAAAAAGTCGTAAATATTTGAAAGTTAAGAGTCTTTTTTGTAAATGAGCCGGAAAAGTTTTTTTTTATGTTGGGCCGCGTTTTGGGCTGTCGGTTTCGGCCCAAGCCGCAACGATGGCGTTTTGTATCAAAAATGCGTGTATATATAATGTGATTATGTGGCAATACTAAAGTAAATAGGGTTAAGACAAACAAAAAGAGATCAAGCCAAATTATTTTATATGGATAACAAAAGAGGCATATCGGTTAGCTCAAGTTTTTTTACGGTCAAGTCCCATTATACTGACCCAAACCGAATCAAATTCTGTTTTCGGTTTCGATTCGTATTTAATTCTACTTCCGGTTCGTGGTTTCGGTTTATCCGAATTACGAACAGATATCTTTAAAAATGATATAATATGATATACAGATATATAATAATATATTATAAATGACTAATTATAATATATACAAAGATATGTAGCCAAAAAAAAATTTTTATTTCAACATAGAAGGCGTGTTTTTTTCAATATGAGGATAAAATTTTATATTTTTTAATATATATTATAAATATATAATATTAATAATATATATATAATATATATTATTATATATTATAATATATATATTATAATGCATATATATTATATTATATATAAAAAATATAATCACCCGAATTTCACTATTTTAAAAAAAAAATTAAATAATTACATAGATTTTTAGTAAACAAAAAATTATTATTAACATAAAAAGTGTTTTTATATATTATGATAACATTTTAATTGTATTTATATATATATATATATATATATATATATATATATATACTTTATAGAATTCGGTTTATCGTCTGAGTGCAAACCGTAAAATGCAACCTCAATAATCGAATAGTGATTCGTTCACGTTCGTGACGAATTCAGTTCGGTTATTAGTTCGGTTCGACTCGGTTTCGGGTTTCGGTTTTTCTGCTCACCCTTGTATCAAAATTGTATATATATATAATATAATGCATTGCGAGTGTTATGTAAGAAAATGTAGTTTGATGATGTGTCAGTATGTGGCGGTGTATTAAAGTGATGTGATATAATGTTAATTGTTTTGAGTAATGAATGCCCTTACTAAAAGCAGAATATACATGATGTTCGCGCCAAAGTTGCTCTTGACAATATCAAATTGGATAAGGATCCTCTCATGTTTATTTGAACATGAGAGTTAATGTTCTGCTTTATCTGTTGTACATTTGATTAAAATAATCAAATGTACAATCAGATAAAACAGAACATTACCCTTCATGTTCTTTTAACATGAGAGGATCTTTTTCCTATAAAATTCTACTAGAAAATCCAAAGAGAAGATTTTTATAATACTAGGCAAAATTTTATTGCGTTGCTCAGCTTTGAAGAGGAATGACACGCCATAAAATCACATCAATAACGGGAGCGAAATCATAAAAACTTACTGATTTAATGCGCACGGTAGAAGCTAATAACTATTAGAGCAAATTGCATATATCGTTCATGTAATTTGGTCAAATTGCAGACACAATCCTTGTCCTTTCGAAACTTTCGGTTGCACTTAAATTATATTACATAGATAATGATCATTAAGCTTTCCATTGCACTCGTCGTCCACTGCATGTGCGTCTGCAACTAAATTACATAGATAATGATCATTAAGCGGACTTGTATAATTCTTACGGCACACAAAGTGGACATCCAGCTGATTAAGCTTTTGTTCTTTAGAGTTGGGAGTTTAATAGAGGTGGAGCTAAACCTATACCCAACACGAAAGTCTTCAAACCTTTAAGAGTCGACTCAGCGGGAAAGTCTTCTTATAAAGCAAACTATTTGGTATCGACTTCTTTTCATAATTCGCGTTTAGACCATCGACATGTAGAAACAACCATCTCACTTCAAATATGCACATCCATTTACATAACAAGCACAAAGCAAGCGGGAATGTACTTACAAATAACCGAGCAGGTATTTTAAGAGGACTTGAAATGGGTATAACTTAAGGTTAAATGAAACAAAACGTAATTAAGAGTAAAACTAAGAAACGTGACATGAATTCAATAGCAGTATACATTTTCATAGTCAAGTCAAGCTGCATGCTACTTGGTAGACATCTTATGAAAAACAAATTGCCTCATTTAATTCGTGTCGTTATATCGGAACCTGGAGCAAAATTGAACTATTTTACAAAACCTCCGATAACAGTAAATTTGAGCCACCGATAGAAACCCAGTAACAGATCATACTTTATCAACCTCGGTTTCCTTCAAATGTCTGGCAGTCCATGAATACTGGTTGCAAGACAACAGTTTGAGCATCGTTTTTCAGCAAAACGCCTACTGGAATAATTTTGTTAGCCTATCAGCAGATACCGCTGCCCTTTTGTTTGTTGGCTCTAGAACAAGTGCATACCTAAAATCTGCAGCGTAAATAGTCAAAGCATAACACTCGTCAGTACAGGCGGCAAAATGGGTTCAGGTAAACATTTTTATGGGTTGAAACAGGTTGACGGGAACATTTCATGTCTGAAACTTTTACATTATTATATTATTACCGAGTCAAATATGAGTACGCATACTGTATTACTTCAATACTTATAGAACTTTTTTAATCAAATTATTTACGAGGGTTACACATTATGAACAACTCGTTAGGCGACTTTTGAGTCCTGTAACTCCTTTAGAGACATGGAATGTGAGTTTCTTTCTATTCAAACAAAAAGATAATAATAATAGAACAACTTGAAGGTAATAACACCTTTGATAACTACAAGAAACAATTAAACTTCAATAAACATCTATGCAATTATACCTTCAATTGCCTCTTTATAGTAACCAAGCATTTCTCGTGCGGTGCCTCTCCTTAAATATGCCTTTACATTCTGTAAGACAACAAAAAAGTCAGACTCAATATTGTATTGTAATACACAAAACCTCAAACTTGATTTACTATGTGCTTGATGTTTTTTACAAAATGTGGCAATCTGGGAGGATTAAGGGTCAACCCTGAAACACTTTTCGTCACTATTAGGTTTTTTCTACAAGACTACGAAATAAAAAGGCGACTTTTAACCTATTTCTTTCTTTTCGGTAGTTTTCAGTTAATATTACCGATTGGACATGCTCACATGCTAGAGGAAATATAATCTTAAATCGACCCTTTCATAAGTAATTGGGTGCAATTTACAGCCTCTAACGGGAATTAAATGGAAGCTTGACTTTCCATGTAGGATACTACCTACACAATACTTAATCTAACTCCAAAGTTACCTTTTTATCAAGATCGATAGCTTTGGTACAATCTGCTTCAGCTTGTATGAAACTGAATACAAAGAAATACAAATAAAAAATGTCAGATTATGCACATGATGCCCATAACTTGTATTAAGAAAGAGAGAATACCTTGACAATTCCAAGTATGCTGCAGCTCGGTTATTAAAATATGTCGCATTGTTGCTGTTGAGTTTTATGGCTTCACTATAAAACCCAATGGCTTTCTGCCAACTTTTTGCTTTGAAAGCGTTGTTACCCTGTTTAAGCAAAATTGTTTGAGAAAAATAACAATAAACCATGAATGAAACATATTTAATCTCTTTTATTGTATTGCACAATTATTTATGTTTAGAATAAAAATAAGACAAATACTTGTGGACCAGATTTTTACTTGATCCGAGGCGTATTGAACAATTAACGAACTCACCCAAACCCAATTTGCCACCTTCTATAGTTTTTATCCTCGTTATTATCATGATATTTTGCATTAAAGGCCTATACTCTAACAAGAACAAGTTCTAAAAGTAATGCACATAAAAATAATTTGAGAAAGCCATTCACGCCTAGCAAATCAGAAATCTTCATTTTATTTTAACCAATGTAATTTAGGCCAAAATGAGATGTGTGGAGACGTTGGCCATAAAGATGCATCATACTGAATGCATCAAAAAACTGAAACTTTATATGATAAGAGGTGGTGGCAACTTCGACTCATTTATTATGAATGACTTGAGCATGTTATGTTTATCTCTTAACGGATCAAATAGATAGAAATTCACCAAAGGTGTACTTTTACTGCATAAATCCTCCCTAATCATTTTATTCGAAAAGCTAGTTTCTTATTGAAATAGTAGTATTTCTGCAACCATATACAAATTATTACCAATAAAGTTACTCAAATTGACCCATATATGTTTTGACCCATCACCCAACTGGTTTATTCTGCCATATATGATAACCTGCTTAGATGCTACTGTATAAGTATTTGTGTTACCTTTTCTTTAGCGATTTCGGCAGAGGCTTCCTTGGTCGCAACTTCATTAGATGATTTTGACTTGCCAGCTTCATCAGCCTTCTGCTGCAGAGACGCATGCATAGTCTGAAGTGTATCTAAAAGAAAACGATCACCCCCATGTCTTGCAATCAGAGACACCGATACTGGGTAGTTTTCATGCAAACCCAATGGTATCGTGACCTATAAAAGAGAGCATATTTATAGTTCAGTCTTGTGAAGTGAGGCGGCAATGCAATGTTCAAAAATTACCACCAAATATAGGTTGTGTTTGAATTTGCATTTGGTTTCCGCCATTTATATTATGTTTGTATAGACAGATTAGGAGTAAAATAAAATTAACTATTTACACCTTCCCTAAAACATAATTTGAGAAAGTTTTGTTCTCATTCATGAAACGTCTCCTGTTGCATGTCACTTTGGTCATTTAACCTAATTTACTGTTTAACTACCAAAAGCGAGCAAACACTATAACATCCTATCAATACGCGGCGCCAAACAGCAGATGCACATCCAAACACTGTTTTCTACAGGTGCAACTTATTATATGATCTGATAATTCGAGATCACATACAATTTCAAAATGCACATTGAAACACCATCGTAGCTTGCATTTGTGTTGCCTACCATGTTTCAAGATTTTATTAAACACATCATCAATCACGCAACACATGAACATGTTCATTTCTGAGTCTAAAAAAAGAGAAGAGTTTAACCTGACAGCAACCAGACATGCTTGCTAAACCCGTCAATGATAGTTCACTCATAAGATAGTCTTCTGATAGAAGCTCTTTGGATCTAAGTTTGGGAGGAGGGCTAGAAACAGTAGGGACCACAAGCACTCCATCATCCTACCCAGATTTATTCAACCAACACGATGAAGTTAAAAACGGAGTTTGGAACCAAATAAGGATAAGACTAGATTACATAGAAAGTCAAAAACAAATGCATACCTTTAAAAGGGCATTTAGTGCTGATCTCAGCTCGCTTCTAACAGAACGAAAATTTTCAATATCTTTCTCGGTTAGTTCCAGCCTCTCATGTACCTGAGCTGATATAACAGGATCTAAAGATGGCTTTGTCGAGCTAATCCATTCAAAATGATTGTGGCTGAATTCATGCCTGTAATATGGATTTTTAAACTTGTTAAAGAAATTATAAAGAGGGCTCTATCATCCATAAAGCAATGGTGAGAAAGTATTACATTCTTCCTCTTCTGTTTTACGTTATTTTTATATTTCCATTTCTCTTTTACGTCTATTATTAATCTCTAATCTCCACATTGTTTTGTTTTGTTTTCTAATTTGTTTGCTTTACTTCTCTGTCTTAAATCATACACCTAACTTAATAGTTCAGTATTATCATATACCACTTGACTGAGAAATAGTGTAGTCGTAATTAAAACGGCAAATTCCTGGTACTCTACTTAAGAGACATCAATACCGACAAACTTAACAAAAACTAGGTTAAGCTGCACTATATTTTATATACAAGTCAAATGAGCAAAATTATAAAAGTGAAATTATAATAAAACGTGTCGAACGTCTCGCAATGTGTATGAATGGTACAAACTTCTACAGTGCTTTATTAAAGAAAGCTGAATTATTGGTTTAATAACATAGTTAGTCATCTATATGCTAAAAAGTTTCCACTCATTGATTTCACTACGTATTTTGTTCTTCAAAGCTCATACAAACTTCGCGTATGCAAATTCAGCTCTGCAGAAACAGCATGAAATGCCAAATGATGAACACAGAAAATACTCGGTCATCCGTCCAACTAAACATCAATATGATTCCAATAAAGAATTGAAAGCTAAAACTAGTAAAACAAAACATGCTGGGCAATTAATAAATAACAAACTCAGAAGTTGATAAAAATAATGATATTGCTAACGGTTATATTACCTTCTTAGCAACTGCATAATGTTAGCAAGGGACCTTAAAGAAGAGAACTTAACATCGCCATTTGACTTTTGAGAATCAAGTGCTTTCAGACTTGGAACTTTGGAAGCAATGTAATCACCGAGGATCTCATGCTTCAGAACTTGCTCTGCATAAGCAATTACTTAATAAGAAAATGGTTCTTTCAATCAACCAATGGTAGAGATGACAGACAAGACGGGTGAGAAATTGGGTAGCAGATCACAACTGTATCTTTATGTGCGGCCCAGGTTGGGCTGAACCAAAACACTTTTTGTCTAATTCTGTTATGAACTTTTCTATATTTTATTTGCTTGTTAGAAAATAAGATCAAAAAACGTATTATCATAACTGATTCAGTTTTTCAAGGAACAGTTTAGTAATTTGCATGCATTTGGGAAAGTGCAATTCGGACTATTCTTGATCCTTTTGATCCATTTCGTTGCTAAAATCAACCTGAATTGACCCATTTTAAGTAATGGGTCGAAGCTTCCATCTATAATAAATAAAAAGGGAAAGATATTTTTTATTGCGGATACTAAAACATGAACAAAGAATGAACGTACTTCCAAACAGACTCTGGGTCGATCTAATTACCACCTGGGTCAACCGATCAATAGGAATTCTTGATAATTGGAAGCAGTCATCAGCAATGATAACATTCCTAGGGTTTCGTTGGACTGCAAACGGCACTTGTAGCAGCACTTGTCCCACACGACGTAATATATTGGGATCCGTAGCAAACCATCCTGCAAATTCATTTAGCAATAACAATCACCGATTTGCTACATTAAAAGCCTATTAGAGAGTTACCTACATGTGTCATCTAAAAAAAATAGATGTACAAAATATGAGCATATATAACGGAAGTGTCTCCCGTCATGACAGGACAAATAACTGTTTGACAATAGATGTAAACATTATTACATTCATGTATCACTTAACATTGATTAGCATTCTTACCAACTGTATCTAAACTTGCTGCAATAGGAATGATCCCCAAATGAGAAACAGCCCCATATGATGGCCTAAATCCAAGGACGCCACAATGTCCAGCAGGTTGCCTCACCCCGCCAACAGTATCAACACCTAATGTCAAGTGTTAGCATCAATAAGTGCATGTTACTCAAGAAAAAAAATATATGATGAAGTAAGAGAAGTAGAAGTGTACAAAAAGTGCTAGTGGATCTGAGGAACTCTACAAGATTAGAACTAAGCATAGCATTTCAATCTACAGATACATGTGACACCATAAAGTGATATCCATCAAATGCTGACTGTTCATAATTGGAATAATAATTGGCATAGAATGATTTAAAGTTTGCATTCAATAGAACTTGAATTAAGCTGAACCTTAACCTTAACCGTTCTCTGTTATATCACTAAAGGTTTAAGCAGAAGACTAGCAACAATAATCTACCTTAATTTACCAGCTTAGTAGTTATGTTAGTTTATGCTATAATAATTTATATCTTCCTGTAGTTTTTAGCAGTTATGTGTCTTTATGTGTCTTAGGCAGTTATGTCCAAGTAGCAGTTTCCTTAGCAGTTGTAATAGCACTTGTAGTGTAATAAGTTTATATATTGAATAATCAAAACAAGGAACAGGCAAGTTGTCTTTTCCAGAAATCTGTGTGTGTGTGTTTTAACTTTAAGAGATCGGAGAGTTCTCTCTAATGAGCTCTCAACGTTCATGAGTAAATCAAATAAAAAAGGCAGAACAACAAAGAAATACTCTAACCGGTTGTTTGATTTCACCCTACAAAGACCCATAACCAGATCCATAATTCAGGACCATAACAACTTGGTATCAGAGCAACAAAATATGGGTGACTCGATGCAACTCTTTCAACAACAATTTGAGGCTTTCATGAAGCGATACAGCGAAGATCAGCAACGCATACAATCTCAGTTTGAAGAGATTAGGCAAGAAAACACTCACAACAGCGCCACACGTGAGCCTCGTGTCAACCGACTCAATGAAGAAGGTCTTGATCGAGGCAGTGGAGGCACCGGGAACACCAATCGTCGCTGCAAACTGGATTTCCCTCGTTATGATGGGTCAACTGACCCTTTACCATGGATGAGTCACTGTGATTACTACTTTAGAGACCAACGGGTTGCCGAAGAAGAGAAGATGAGCATGGTGGCACCAATGCCCAGTATTGGTTTTTAAAACTGGACAGGGATCGCCCATATATGGACTGGGAGGAGTTTAAGGACCATTGTCGCCGACGATTTGGTTCTTATGGTAGTCGTAGTAAGTTAGGAGAGTTGGTTAAACTCTGACATACCGGATCTGTGGAAACCAACGACATTTTGAGAAATTGGCTGCGCATATATATCATCTTCGACCAGAACAAGAAGTGGAGATTTTTATCAGTGGGTTGCAAGACTACATCGCCGTGGAAGTCGAATTACAACACCAACCGATCTCACTTCTGCTATGTACTTCGCGCGTTTATATGAACGACGCAAAATTGACAATCAGTTAACACAACAAGTTCAACGAGTTGATCTAAATCAGACTAATACTTCGTCATCCATACAGCGGCCGAGCCACTATGTCAAGAGTTTATCAAGGGCCGAAATAGCAGAACGGCGAGCGAAGAATCTCTGTTTTAACTGTGACGAAGTTTACACAGCGGGTCATCAATGCAATCAATTATTTTACATCGGTATGGCAGATTCAGAAGATGATCAAGAACTACATACATCGCATGTTTGATGGTGTTTCTCAAGTGGTGGGCTGGTGGCTCACTGGAATCCTCTTTTCGCTTGAGGACAAGCTCATTGTCGGGGAGGGGAGTAATGTTATATCACTAAAGGTTCAAGCAGAAGACTAGCAACAATAATCTACCTTAATTTACCAGCTTAGTAGTTATGTTAGTTTATGCTATAATAATTTATATGTTCCTGTAGTTTTTAGCAGTTATGTGTCTTTATGTGTCTTATGCAGTTATGTCCAAGTAGCTGTTGTAATAGCAGTTGTAGTATAATAATAGGATTTATGGCTACACAAACTGTTGTGATCTATGGACAGCATCATTGTGGTAAAGGTCGGCAAAATAGCCCCGTAACTTCGGGAGAAGGGGTGCCTCCTCACAATAAGTTTATATATTGAATAATCAAAACAAGGAACAGGCAAGTTGTCTTTTCCAGAAATCTGTGTGTATGTGTTTTAAGAGATCAGAGAGTTCTCTCTAATGAGCTCTCAACGTTCATGAGTAAATCAAATAAAAAAGGCAGAACAACAAAAAAATACTCTAACCGGTCGTTTGATTTCACCCTACAAAGACCCATAACCAGATCCATAATTCGGGACCATAACATTCTCCTTTAACCTATATCTTTTAATTTGATAAACCACAATCCCGATTGACCCATTTATAAGTAAATGGGTTCAACGCGCAATTCTACCTACAAGTTAGGAATTTCACAGTTTCTCAGTTTGCAACTATAAAAGGGGTTACTGTGTCCATCAAAAAATAATTCATAGAGAATCTTTCCGAACTTTTTGAGAACTGTGTCTACGGAACAATGAACTAGTCATCACAAAAAAAAAACCTGATTCAACCAAAGTAATAGAGGATCAAGATTTTTGTTCTCGTGTGTTTATGTAATGCAATTCTATTTATGGCAGATATAACAAAAGTGACACACTTAAGAATAACAATGATATGAAGCATGACATGCTAATGATACTCATCGCCATATCTTCTAGATGGCCTCTAAACTCTAAAGAACTTGCACAAGAAAGCAGAAGAGATATACCCAAAGCAAAATCCACAAGTTTTGCAGCAACAGCTACAGCAGCTCCACTACATGATCCTCCCGGTATCCTTGCAGGAGAGATAGGATTCGTGGGTGTCCCATAATGTCTGTTTTCTCCACTAATACTGTACAAAATATGATTTCATAAGAAATAATGTGTTATGCACGCGAGTGAAAAAAAATCAATGGCTTCACTGATCAGTATATCTCTTGAAAACATATAATGCTATATTTTTTATTTGGAAATAAAAGGATCATTTTATTTGGTTGACTTCATTATTTAAGTAGCGGTTCTA
Organism: Tanacetum coccineum; assembly: GCA_026074375.1. Lineage (NCBI taxonomy): Eukaryota > Viridiplantae > Streptophyta > Magnoliopsida > Asterales > Asteraceae > Tanacetum > Tanacetum coccineum. Next base: position 6,313 of record BQNB010059968.1, on the reverse strand, counting down.
CACAATGTTTTTTTTTTTTTTTTTGGGTAAGAATCTACACAATGTTTTTTGTAATATAAAACGGGACATATGATTCATTGATCACTAACCCAAACTCTCAATCGCACATCCCCACAGTTTTTCCAACACAGGTAGTCTCCTTCTACAAGTGCTGAAAAAAACAAAACAGTGATGTTGCGAAGCAGCTTCATGTGTCTTTTCCCACTCCGGATTGCCAAATCCAGTTACAAACCCATCGATATCAAATCTGTAATAGATTACAAGTTGAATGAACAATAAATCGGCTTTCTTCCTCATCAAAAGAATACAAAAACAATGTATGCTTCAGCTAGTTAATATCACAAACCTATGATATGACCACTTGCAACTAGATACAGAAAATAAGCATATAGATTCTCAAAACACATCAGATAGATGGCACACAAGTTCTAAAAAACTAAACCTTTTTTCAATCCTTTTCAAAATAGAGAAAAGAATCTGTGGTGGACTTCTTGGTACGGTATAAATGAGGCACACTTAAAACTATTTAGTGTGTCGTGTATGATCCCAAAACAATAAGATCATAATTTTTGTTAGGACAATTTAGAAGTTTGGTGCATTATATGTATGCTTTGGGCGACTTTAAGCCGACCGATTTGAGCTGTAACCATTCGTCTATTTTACCCCTTAGATATAAATCATATCCTCAGTCGACCCAAAAATAATATAATGGGTAGTAATTGCAACTTTTTAGTAATAGTACCTAATTTCCAATTACAAAGATACAATCTGCTTTCAATTAATGGTGAGCAATTGATGCTTGAGAATGTCTTTTATGGGGATTCTCTTCGTAGATTACAAAATTTCTCACTATAAAATGTTTCAAAAAGGAGCCGCTGTAGTGTATTGTTAAACATACAATGACATAAATTTTTTATTAACAACTACATGTTCCTTAATGCCATCACTCGAATCTATGCACTTGTGATTTACTTGGGAACAAAGGGCTTTTCACGTTTAGCTCAATCATGAGTTGGGAGGTGCTGAGTGCACACTTGTTTTGGCTAACTTGATACCGCCACGACGAAGAGGATCAAAAGAGCCACCCCCAGACTTCCCACCAAAAGACACAATGGTATGTATAGCCAATTATTGTGTCTTTTCATTTTTACCGCCCAAAAACTGTCATTAACTAAAATTGACAGGCTTTCGTGCCTGGACAACAATCTATTTGTTTTCTGCTCTAAATTTTGTGCGTTAGAATTAGATTGCCTTCTGAATTGTGTATTTCGTGATATAAGAGCGAAATACTAGAATCTAAAAGTGTTTCCACAAAATTCATATTCGACATCTATATGGTTTAGTGTACTACACCCCAAGTTAATCCAAACTAATGTTTTCTCGGGGGTGTTGGTGTCCTCTTCTTGCTTAGTGTAAAATATATCAATCGCTTTTAGCTTAAAAAAGATGATTAATTTGTCGAAACTAAGGGGTGTTTGTTTAAGCTTATATGTGGGCTTATGAGTTTATTCGATTTCGGCGTATATTTCATAGTCCTCAATTTTCCAGCTTATTTTGACGTTTATTGGGTTATATAAGCTTGTTTCCATAGGTCTAAAAAAAGGCGAAAAATTGAGGCTTATGAAATATAAGACGAAATCAAATAAGCTTATAAGCCCACATATAAGCTTAAACGAACACCCATAGTTTTGACAAATTAATCATCTTTTTTAACCTTGTTATGAACAAGCTTCTAAAAAAAGGCGAAAAATTGAGGATTATGAAATATAAGGCGAAATCAAATAAGCTCATGAGCCCACTATATAAACTTAAACAAACATTAATATTAAAAAAAAAGGTGGGGGTGTTATATATACATACAAGTCGGAAACAGCAAAGGAAAGTCCGGTGAGAGGATGGGGGGCTTTCGGGGGCAGCGGTTGCGGGGGAGGTAAAATCTCAAACCGTTTAAGAAAAGCTCCAAAATCAACTTTAACTGCTTTTTTTGTAAACTTTTTCGCCATTAACGCAATTCCTGCTAAACTTAAACCCAACAACACCCATAGATTAACAGGTGCTGATGATGATGACGTCATCACGCTACCTTAGCGAATGTTTTGTTTTGTTTTGTTGTTGAGAAAAGTGTTTTGTTAAAAGGATAAGAAGATGAAGAGAAGAAGGGTGAGTTTAACGAGATAAAGAGACCTGCTTAAGTTTAGCTCAAAGGGAAGGAGTTTGAGGCTGTGTTTGGATAGGGGCTTTTAGGGGCTTATGGGGGCTTGGGCTTTTAAAATAAGTCGGCTTATAAAATAAGTCTCGTTTGTCACGCGGGCTTATGAAAGGGCTTTTAAAATAAGCCGGCTTATAAAATAAGCCCCATAATAAGGGCTAAAAACTTTAGCCCGGGGCTTTTGAATCATAAATTACTTATATACCTACAAAAATATCTAACATATACCAAAAAAAAAATAATTGTGTCCTTTTTAGTAATTTTGCAATAATAAGCCCCAGCCCCAGCCCATTTGCCAAACAAGTTTAAAAAAATACAAATTTTAATTTCGGCTTATAATATAAGCCTCAGCCCCAGCTCCAGCCCCAACACAAGCCCCAGCCCCAGCCCCAGCCCATTTTTGCCAAACATACCCTGAGTCTAGCACTTGATTAGATGTTTTATTTTTATATTTATTTTAAATTTATGATTATGATTTTTAACAAGTTTTTTAAATTCTATAAAACACAACTTATAAATTTGTATTTTTATATTTTATGATTTGGAAAAAGTAAGATTAAATCGTAATAGATCTTAAGATCATATGGTAAAGATTGAGATCATATAAGATCCTAAACTTCCAAAGATTCTATGTAGAATTCAGATTATTTTTGTTTTGCAATATCGTGAAATCGTAAGTACCCAAGATCATTATCGAGATCTTAATAACCATGGTTTGAACACCCCGCCACCAAAACTCAAACTTGAGATCATGATTAAAGAAAATCTATAATTTTAAAGAAAACTATATTAATTCGTGTGGTTTGGATGCACTTATTTAAATTCACTAGACGACAGTGTATGTTGACAAATAATTATAATTGCGAACATGTGGTTCTGATGTGACCCTTGATACAACCAAGTTCAATTTGTAGTCATTACGAGATTAAAAATCTATGGGTTGTAAATGCAAAATGATAAAATTTTGAGTATTAAACTATATTTAAACTATTAATTTAGCGTTAGATGTTGTCATCATTTTTATTCGAGGGTATATTAGTAATTAAATTTTACTTCTTTTTTAAGTTTTTGAATTTAAAAAATGTTTGTTTTCTCTTTATATATTGTAGAGAAGATATAAACATACCAAGGGTGTTTCATATTTCGCTAACCTTATACTTAATATCTCGTATATTTTACGGAATGTTTTTGCTTAAAAAGAAGTAAAGTTCGTCCCTCAAAGTGATTAGAGTTAATGAGTAAGGAGATTATGGTAAATTAATATTGTTTCTCTTGATTATGAACGAAAAGTGAAAACGGCAAGGTCAAAGTGAACTGGGTCGGCTAAACCCAATGGTTTGATTCAGGTTTTAAATCCCCTAAACTTGACACTTTCTGGCCCAGTTACATAACCGGTTACTTATTGAATCGGGTTTCAAAACATTGTTATATGGTTTTGCTAAAGATAACTTTAAGGTTTTATTTTTTATTACAATAGGTTGTAAGAAACAAGAATTATATCCATTTCTTTGTGGATTATCTTCACAATTTTCGGATATCATCTGATATTCCGATCATAATCATCTATGGTGATCATGTAATAAAAGTCATCTTCTGTTGAATCCATCAGTGGCTGACATGAGAATCCGTGATAACCTCGTTGTCTGCTAGCTCTTGGAATCTTCGTATCCCCTTAGGATAGTCTGAAATGCCCAATTATTTTATTTTATTTTTAAAACGTAGCCTCAACATCGTAGAGACTAAAATGCCTCTATGTCGTAAAGGCTTCTACGCCGTAGAGACCTCTATGTCTCTACGTCGTAGAGACCACGACTATCCGTTGTTGGGATTTACTAACTAAATAACCATTTATTATATATAGTACATGTAACACCCTCAAATCTGAGTATGCAGCGGAATGTTGAATATCCGAGGGCGTTACTTCATAGATCAATAGCACAAGATATGAGAACGACCACTAACGTGTCGTTTTAAAAAGATACATTGGATTAACAAAATGCTTGTTCATTACATAAGCTCATGGCTTCAAATTGTTCGACAATATAAGTAAAGATTTCGGTTTATAACAAATGTTCCCAAAATGTAATACGCCCAAATCTTTAGTACTGACTCTTTCCAAAGAGTGACCCCCAATGTATCTGAGCACCCCGTGCCTTATTGACTTGAGAAAACATGCTTAAAATATCAACATAAAGTTGGTGAATTCATAGGTTTATGTAAATCAATAGTAGGACCGCAAGATTTCCAAGTGTATGATTAAGCAACAAATGCAAACATCATAAAAGTAATTACATTTTCCTAAGCTCATGACACTGAAGCTCGACATGTATGAATGCAATATATTGCCAATGAATGCCCGTGAATGATGTTCTAACCCGCAACATCCCAAATCCGACATGGTATACGTTCGTTCCCGGTGATAGCTAATCACCCGAACGGGGATTGTCAATCCCAAATAGATCTATTTATAACACTCGCGCTTACAATCCAGTAATTGACAGTTCATGATAGTGGGCTCAGTGGGTTATCGCTACTTAGGCAAACACGTAATCATAGTATAAAATGTACACTTGCGTCCAGTTTGTAAAACAAAGCATGTTCTCACCCCAAAGATGTAAACCATTTAAATAAATGTAAAAACATGGGGCCATGAACTCACCTCAACAGGTAGTCCTCTGAATGATATTATATATCCAAGTATAGCAATGAATCACACCGTCAAATACCTAAGTAAATACGGTCAAGTCTTAGTCTACATATTTAGGCTAACGACTCAGTGTATAAACTAAATTCAATTATAAGTTTATATATACTGTTATCACTTGTGTGGTGGTGCACATGATTATTGTATTTGAAATTCATGATGGCTCTTGGGAAACGTATATATTTTGTTAATAAATGTTCTTATTTATTAAGCCGTTATTCAAAACCGAATAATATCCGAATATATTATAATTCGCCCGATTCGTTAAGTGTTTAAATATTTCACCTTCGTTCACAAAATACCCTTAGGTTTCTTATAATTTACAAAATAGCCCCTAAGGTAGGAATTATACCATATTTACATTTTAAACCCTCAAGTTTCAATAATTACACTTTTAGTTCTTTAACTTTACAAAGTTACACTTTAGGTCCTTATAGGTTTGAAACAGCCCCCTAGTGTTTAGAATTGACAAAAACAGTCCCTGGACGTGTTAAATTTAGTAAATGACTATTTTGACCCTTAAGTTTATAAATTGGCACATTTAGTCCTCCGACTTTATAAAAATTGCATTTTTACTCCAATTAAATCCCAACAAGTGGCATTATGTTTAATTAAGTCCAAATAAGCCATATAAGCTGCCCTAGCTCATAAATAAGCTTTAACGAGCTTATTATGGCTTAATGGGCCTTATTGGGCCCATTAAAGTCCAGTAAGTGTTCTAAGGGTCCATTTAAGTTTTAAAAAGCACAAATGCCTCCATTAAGCTTATTCAAGTCTGTTAAGTTGGAAATAAGGTCGGGAGAGCTTATTTTGGCCTTTTTCGAGCTTATTAGGCTCGTGAGCCTAATATCTCGACCTGAATTGAATAAAAAGGTCCAATAAGCATTCCTAGCTTATTTTCTAGGCTCGTTAGGCTCATTAAATCTGTTTCCTGGTTCAGCTTATCAAAATAATCTAGTAAGCCCTCGTTGATGGGCTGTTGGGCCCATTAAGGGTCCGAATAGATTTTTAAGGTTTAGATTAGGTCCATTAAGGTCCTTTAACTACATTTGGGTCCATTAAGTCCATTATGCTTATATAAGGTTACCATTAAGCTTTTTAGAGATTATTAGGAGCTTATGGCTCGTGATGGGTTCGTTAATGGGCTCGTGAGTCCATTAAGGGTTTAGTTTGTTTCCAAAAAGGCAAGGCAAGGCCTAAGTGACTCAAATAAGCCCTCCTAGTCAACCACTAAGCTCGTATAGCTTATTCATAAGCCGTAGGCTTATTATACGAGGCTTGTTGGGCCGGTGGGCTGCGAAGCCAAAGTGACTCGAATAGTGACCTTGAGCCACTAGTTTGATTTTTTTAGGGTTTCGACATATTAATCTAGCACTAGTTAACGTTTATCACATCGTTAT
>BQNB010059967.1:4717-30159 GCA_026074375.1 Tanacetum coccineum | reverse complement strand
AAAGTTTCAAGCACACCTCAAAAGTGCCTTGATCTTGATTCTTCTTACCTCATTCAAGAGATCATTTTGCTATAATATATTGTTGTATTGTTAGTTGTACATCAAGTGTAGTTGTGTTATTATCGATTCTCGTGTGTGAGAAATTCGGTGATCATCTTTGTAATCTTTAGAAGTGTACCATCGTTGTGAAGGCTTCTCCGCCAAGTGAAAGGAGCTCGGTGACTAGTGTTTAACAAACTCTCGAGTAGGTGACTCGGGAAGTAGAGCAGGGCAAGGAAGGTGTCCTTATAGTCGAACCACTATACATACTCGTGTCCTGGTGATATCTTTCTATTCTCTCTTTTCCTTTACATCTCTTACTTCTTATCTATCTAATATCAATATCTAGATCACTTCACTAAAAAGTTTCAAACAAAGTATTTTATAAGTTTTTTAAAGACCAAAAATTTAGAAAACTATTCAACCCTCCTTCTAGTTTTCCACAGAACCCTACGACATAGTTAGAGACATCAATTCATAGTTAGCTATTCTGTAACCTAGGCAGAATACTTGCTATCCATATATATTCAAAGTTTAGTATACATTGTTCTTCTTAGTATTACAAGTTAGATTCCGCATAAGTTGTAGTATTTATAATCATTGTTTCTCATATAGTTAGTTTGATTCTATTCAAGTTAACTAAGCCTTAACAAGCTAAGAAGATCTATTCATTGGGACTCACAAGTGGTATCAGAGCTTGTAGAGAAAGTCTAAATAAGAAGAACTCATTCAGATCCAGATCTCTACCTACAATACAAGATGTCTGGTGAAGAACCTGCACCACAAATGGCACCAGTAGAATCTCCTCATGTGGTGTATTATGTTAAACTACCTATCCTCAAGAAAGGTAAATACACCCTTTGGAGCATGAGGATGGAGCAGTCTCTCACAAACACTGATTATGCATTGTGGCAAGTATTCATGAATGGTGATGAACCTGTGCAAACAACAAAAGATGAAAATGGTGTTGAAACTGAAATACCTCCAAAGACTGCTCAAGCACTATTACAAAGACAAAGAGAAAGAAAAGCTAAAAGTATTTTGATTTTGGCTATTCCTGATGAATATCAACTGAGGTTCCATGATATAAAGCATGCAAAAACTCTGTGGGCTACTATCAAGAGTAGATTTGGTGGTAATGTTGAATCTAAGAAGATGCAGAAGATTGTTTTGAAGCAACAATTTGAAAACTTTTTTGTATCTGACATAGAAGGCTTAGATAAAGCATATGATAGGTTTCATAAACTTATCAGCCTTCTAGAAGTTCATGGTGCAGCTGTTCCTAATGAAGATGCAAATTAGAAATTTTTAAGAGCTCTACCTTCATCGTGGAACAATGTAGCCTTGATTATGAGGAACAAAGATGGTATAGATGATTTTGATATTAATGATCTATACAATAACATAAATGTATTTGAAGCTGATATCAAAGGTTCCTCTGGATCATCTTTAAACTCTTAAAATGTGGCCTTTCTCTCTGCAGAAGACACTAGCAGCAGTAATGAAGTTAATACTGCTAATAGTGTTTCTACTGCATCAGGCCATAATTCTCAGTGACAAGCCTCTTCATCATCATATACTGATGATCTAATGTTCTCATTCTTTGCTGATCAGTCAAATAGTCCACAACTGGATGATGATGACTTAGAGCAGATTGATCATGATGATTTGGAAGAAATGGACCTTAAATGGCAGGTGGCCATGCTCTCTATAAGGGTTAAGCGATTTTATAAGAAGACTAGAAGAAAGTTAATATTCAATGGCAAAGAACCTGTAAGTTTTGATAAAACTAAGGTTGAATGCTTTAACTGTCATAGAAGGGGCCATTTTGTAAGAGAATGTAGAGCACCAAGAAATCAAGAGAACAAGAATGGAGATGCATGGTATAGGAGCAGGGACAACACCAGAAGAATTGTACCAGTAGAGACCTCTGATGCATTGGTTGTTCAGGACAATGCTTTGATTGTCCAAGATGGACTGGGATATGACTGGAGTTATATAGCTCAAGATGAACCAACTGAGTTTGCTCTCATGGCCTACACTTCAAACTCCTCAGGGTCTGACACAGAGGTACAATCTTGTTCTAAAAACTGTGTAAAAACATATGAAAAACTTCAAAAACAGTTTGATGAACAATGACAAACTCTTAGTAAGGCTAATCTAGAAATTATAGCTTATCAGTTAGGCCTAGAATCTGTAGAGGCACAGTTAGTTGTTCATCAGAAAAATGAAGCTGTCTATGAAGAAAAGATTGCAGTCTTAGAATTTGAAGTAAAAGACAAAAGTAATGCTATCACTAGACTTAAAAATCAGTTAGATGAAACCTTAAGAGAAAAAGATGATTTAAAAGCTAAACTAGAACAGTTTGAAACATCTTCTAAAAACTTAAAACTTCTGCACACTAAACTGATTAATAGTTCAAATAAGTTCTAAAGAATAAAAACTGGTCCTAGGATATGGAGATTCAATTGAATGAAAATGATTCATCTATGTGTATCGAATTGTTTAATCACAGTGTTATTATGCTAGTCGGTTCAAGTGATGGAGATGACAATCAAACAAATGATAGGTTCAAAAAGGATAATGAATATCATGCAGTTCCCCCTCCTCTTACTGGGAACTACATGCCTCCACTTGCTGACCTATCTTTTGCAGGATTGGATGATTCTGTTTATAGGCCTACAGTAAATAAGACACAAGTACTAGTGCATGCTCAAGTTGAAAACAAGTTATCACCACCTCTAGACAATACTTAGTGTAACAACTGCTAGATTGAATATGTTAGAGCCTAGTGAGATTTATCATTGAAGATTGGGCTTAGATATGTGCGTGAAGCAGGATATAATTCAGTTTGAGGATTCTCAAACAAACAGTCAACCCTAGTATTTAAAAAGATCGAGTTACTAACGCCAAGGAATGAACATTTAAATCGATAACAAGCGTAATCAAAACCTAGACTAGGGTCACATCAATCTCCTAAGGTAGATAGAAAAGATTGGAATGGGAAGATGACTCAAAAACTGGGGTTAGGTTTTGGGTTTACTAAGAAAGCTTGTTTTGTTTGTGGAAGTCACAATCATCTAATAAAAACTCTTGAATTTTCCATGGAAAAGAACAGAATGCAAAACGAATCTGTTTTGAGAAAGGGTCTACTGGTCTCATCAAAGAGAAGTTTAACCAATCTGGAACAACCTAAAGAAATAAATCATCATAAATACAACACTCAAAGAATAAATCATCAAAATAAATTTGTTCCAACTGCTGTCTTAACTAGGTCTGGAAGAATACCAGTTAGTACTGCCAAGCAGAATGTTAATACTGGTACCCCTAAAAATAGAGTGAATGTTTCAAAATCAAAAATAAATACTTTTCCTAAGTCACATTCACCTATTAGAAGGACTTTTTATAAATCAACAATATTTAATAACAGGGTTTCAAAAGAAAAAGTTAATATTGTTAGAATAAATGGTGTTAATACTGCTGGGCAAACAGCAGTTAGTACTGTTAAGGGAAATGGGGTCACTGCTGTTAAGGCCTCAGCAGGTTGTGTTTGGAGACCTAAAAAGACTGACTTAAAAATTAGCTCCAAAGACAATAGTGGATCATGGATCTCAATAAGAGTAAATTATATTGATCCACAAGGCAGACTCAAGTCAATAGTGGCTTGGGTCCCCAAGAGAAACTGACTCTCTTATTTTTGTGCAGGGGAATCCACAACAAGCTTTAAAGTACAAAGGAATGTTTGACAGTGGATGCTCCAGGCATATGACAGGGAACAAAGCCTTACTTACTGACTATCAAGATATTGATGGAGGTTTTGTTGCCTTTGGTGGAAGTACTAGAGGTGGTAAGATAACAGGTATTGGTAAGATAAGAACTAATAAAATAGACTTTGAAGATGTGTTTTTTGTAAAGGAACTGAAGTTTAATCTTTTCTCTGTCTCACAAATGTGTGACAAGAAAAACAGTGTTCTTTTCACTGAAACTGAATGTCTTGTTTTGTCTCGTAACTTTAAGCTAATTGATGAAAGTTAAGTACTGCTTAGAGTCCCCAGGCAAAACAATATGTACAACTTTGATTTAAAGAATGTTGTTCCTTCTAGAGATTTAACTTGTTTATTTGCAAAAGCGACAATTGATGAGTCTAAGCTATGGCATAGGAGGATGGGTCATGTGAATTTTAAAACAATGAATAAACTTGTGAAGGGAAACCTTGTAAGAGGTCTTCCTTTAAAAACTTTTGAAAATGACCATACTTATGTTGCTTGTCAGAAGGGAAAGCAACATAAAGCCTCCTTTAAGACCAAACTTGTGAGCTCTATCAGCTAACCTTTACAGATATTGCATATGGACTTATTTGGACCAACATCTGTAAGGAGTATCTACCATTAGACCTATTGCCTTGTAGTGACTGATGACTTTAGTAGGTTTAGCTAGGTTTTCTTCTTAGCCACTAAGAGTGAAACTAGTGGGATTCTTAAGAAATTTATAACAGAAGTAGAAAACCAATTAAACCATAAGGTTAAAGTAACCAGGTCTGATAATGGTACAGAATTCTAAAATAGAGAAATGGATGAATTCTGTGGGCAAAAAGGGATAAAAAGGGAATATAGTGTTGCCAGAACTCCACAACAAAATGGAGTTGTTGAGAGAAAAAATAGGACCCTGATTGAGGCAGCTAGGACTATGCTAGCAGACTCACTTCTACCTATAGTATTTTGGGCTGAAGCAGTTAATACTGCTTGTATGTTCTGAATAGGGTTCTAGTGACCAAGCCTCATAACAAGACACCCTATGAACTTATTATTGGCAAAGCATCAAGCATAAGTTCCATGAGACCTTTTGGATGTCCTGTTACTATTCTAAATACTCTAGACCCTTTAGGCAAGTTTGATGGGAAGGCTAAGGAAGGATTTTTAGCTGGGTACTCTATAAATAGCAAGGCTTTCAGGGTATTTAATACTGAAACCAGAAAAGTTAAAGAGAATCTGCATGTAAAATTTCTTGAAAATAAACCAAATGTTGCAAGGCAAGGACCTAACTAGCTTTTTGATATTGATTCCTTAACAAATTCTATGAATTATCAACCAGCTACTGCAGGGAATCAAACTAACAAAAATGCAGGTCCACAAGAAACTAATGGCAATACAGGTTTGAAGAAAAATGTTGATGCTGGATGTTAGCCTTTATTTTATTAAGTCAAACAAGAATGTTATCGGTCTTATAAAGTCAAACTAGGTCTTGTATTGTAATAGGCTAGTCGGGTTCAACGGGCTTGGATTGTAATCTAATATTGTCCGTGTTTCGGGCTCAAAGCCCAAGATATGCCAAGCCCGACCCAAGTAGAAAAGCCCATAAGCCTACATGTTGGCTAGGGGTATAAAAGAAACCCTCTCCACACATGGAGAGGGTGTTGGTTGCATTTGTTCACTTGTAACTCACCATTTCTCTCTCTAATCTAACATTCCAAGTTCTTTTTCTTCTCTTTCTTTTTCTTTCTTATATCCGGCTTATATAGGGCTTATTTGGGTTTGCTTATTTGTTGTGTAAGGATTATTTTAGGGATAACATGTGGTATCACTCTCCAAGGGGTGTTTAGTGTTTGATTCGTGGTTCATAAGCTCTAACTCGAGGCTTATTTCGTGGCTTATTAAGTTCTTGGTTACTTTTCGTCTTTCTTTCTTTGGTCTTATTTCAATCGTTGCTTATTTGGCAACATAAGCTCACAGTTTACTTTTTCTTTCTAGCTTATATGTTTGATTAAGCCTATTCGGCTTATTTTTCTTCTTTCTCTTCTCGAAGTGGTATCTTTTCGTTTGAGATAGAAGTGTCACAAGGGTCACGTCCCTTTTTCGTTGATCTTTAATCTAGTTTCTTAGTTTCCCTAATTTTAGTTGCTTATTTCGTGCTTATTCCTAGCTTATTAAGAGCTTATTTCGAGCTTTTAGAGGTAGCTTATTTGATTTTTTTTCTTATCCATTTGTGGTCCTAACCGGTTCTAAACAAGAGACCAAGATCCACATTTTTTGCTTCACAACACAAGGACAAGTTGTTTGTTTGTGTTTGTGGTCCTTCACCCGAAAGTGACTGCAAGCGGAATGTGTTTGTGGTCCTTCACAACACAAGGACAAGTTATTTTATTTCTTTTTTTTAAAGGACAATTTTTTTATGTTTTTGATTTTTTTATCTTTTACTTATACTAAAAAGAAAAAGGAAAATATTTTTTTACTTTTTATATTTTTGATTTTTTTTTATTTTTGAATTTTAAAACAAAATGAAACTTTCGAGAGTGAAAGGATCTTCAAACCAAATCAACAAACACAAAACGTAGGAATCGTAAACACTAATCCCCGGCAACGGCGCCAAAAACTGGTTCGATAGTTTTACGTACCTATAAAATATATAATAATAATACTACTTAGGTAAATTCTAACTATTCACCCTTGACCAAGGTAAAAAGTTAAGATCTACAAAAATAATATATAAAACATATAATATACGTATGTTTAAACCGGGTAAGTATGATCACCCGGGTCATTTCCAACGACTAGTGATTTTGAAAACCACGTTCTAGTTTGGATTCTGATTTGAATGAAGCAAAGATATTTTGGATATGCCTATTTACTATGAATTTATGATGTAACATATAATGACTCTAAGGCAAAATAAACAAATTTAAATCCCTAAAAATGTAAACTAAAATTTCACTTAATTTAAGAAGAATTGCCGAAAATTATTAAAAATAAAAGCCCTAATTTTTATCTTTTTATAAAAGTTTAATTAAACTAATTAAAAATTAAACCTAATTACTAATTAAAACTAATAAACTTAATTAACAACTTAAGTAAGGACTAATGGTGCAAAAACCTAGAAACCTAACGGGAAACCATGACAAGCTAACTGGAGGGACCAATTACTAAACTACTATAATTCTAAGTTACACTATTACCTGATAATCTACCGTTCACAACCTAAGGCTCGAAATTAAGGTGAAATTTGAAAAATGTGGCTTATTATAAAACTCAAAGAACCAAAGTTGTAAGGATATCTAGTGGCACAAACTTATTAAAAACTTCTAGGACTGGAAAATCTCAAATAAGCGCAATAAGAGCCTTATTTCTAAAACACAATGATTACAGAAAGTGAGGTTTTGAGCTTATTTTCACTAATACAGCTTATATAATAACTCAAATTAAGCTTAATTCTAAAAAGGAAAAGTGATCTATAAAACTTATGATGTGCTTAATCTAGAAATGAAAAGAAATTAAAGCTTAAACTACTTTTATGCTACTGAAATTTATCATGAACTAAGCAAACTCAGGAAAATAAGCAAGTGTAACACAAACCATAAATAAGCTAATAAAAACCCTTAATAGCTTAAACTAGATTCTATAACTTTAAGGTCTTATTAACTACTTATAATCTATATAATTAAGCAGTTAAATTAGACTTAAAAGACTGAATTAACAAATGTTAAATCTTTAAGATTCTAAGTACTGTTTTGGAGTTTTCAGATTTTTTTATGACTTTTGGACGCTAAAATTTTAACTAGGTAATAAGCTAGAAATTGCAAATTAAGACTTAAAAACCTATTAAGCTATATTGAAACCCAAGTCTTACTGAATTTGGCAAGCTAAATTCTAAAATTACTGTTCTAAATTAAGCTAAGAACACAGCAGTACTAACTGAGGTTAGTACTGCTAGTGTAAAAGTTCAGCAGTACTTTCAAGTTAATAGTATGCATAATGTAATTGAACTCTTGAAAACAAAATAAGCAATGAAATAAGCTAAATAATGAAAACTAAAACTAAATTCTTAATAAGCTAAAACTAAACTTAATCCTACTGAAATTCTAAGCTAACAGTACTAACTTATGGTTAGTACTGGTAGTGTAAAGGTTCAGCAGTACTAACTGAGGTTAGTACTGCTAGTGTAAATCAAGAATGTACTAAACCAAACACTCCTTTGTCATTATGACAGAGTTGAGAAAAGCTTTTTAAGAGAAATCTAATGAACAAAAACTAAATACCAGATAAAAATTAGCTTTAAAACAAACTTAACTATCATGATTTGATTAAACAACTGATATGAGCAAAATTCTAAGATCTTAACTAAATTAAACTATTGTTTTTGGATATTTTTGATGTATTTTTGCACTGTAATTAATAACTTAATATCTTTAAAACTAATATTAAGCTAAATACAGATAAGGACAAACAACTAATAAGCAATATAAGAGATATTTAAACACTAATAAGCAAAGAGAATAAGCAAATAAGCAGATCTAAACATAGCAAGCAATAATATCAATATTTAAAACTAGAGTTTAAAGGAAAATGAAAGAGAAACTTACAAACTCCTCTAGTTAAACAAGAGGACCAATAAAGGCAGCTACAAGCTCCCCCATAGATTATTTTGATTAGCTAGGGTCATAAGTCACTTGGGATCTCTTCCAATGTTAAGATCTCCTTCCAACAGCTCAAATTTAGCAAGTTCCAAAATAGATTTAACTGATTTATGGTTTAAGTAAGATTTTTACTGAAATTCAAAAAGCTCTATTCAGCTTTTTAGACTGAAAGACGACTTATTTGAGCTTATTAGCTTATTGAGACAACTTAGCTTATTAGAGAGCTTATGACTTTAAATGAAAACTTAGAAAATGAGATTTAAAACACTAAAACTGAATTTCATTAATTAAAGAAACTGATTAATTACTTTAAAAGGCATTATGTAACATTTAAAGGGAAAACACGAATTTAATTCTACACTAAATTTATAAAAACTAGTTTCAAAGAGTAGCCTCCTTGTGATGTGTGAGAATGAGGCCTATTTATAGGTCTGAAAGAAGCTTCTAGGATCCTTAGCCCTGCCCTCAAATCTTTCAATCTCTGCCATTCATTTCTTCAATCATTTGATTTATGTTGTGGGACGTTGGATCAATTTGTGAACACCTGAGGATTGCCAGGCTGGCATTCTTTGATGTGACGTTTGTGCTTCTTTTGTGAGTATTTCAGTACAAAAACCCACATAAATTTGTGCTTTCACCATGGCTAACGTGGCATTGAGCTTGAGCTAGGATAAGTATCCCCTTGATTAGACTAATTTGTCCTTCATAGTTGTGTTAGGAACTCTTGAATTGACTAATGCACCCTTTGATTTTGATTTGCCCCTTGGTTTTGACTGTTGGGTAACTTTCGGGACGATGGGTGAACAGTAAAAGGTTCCCGCCCTATTTTCGACAGTTAAAACTGTTGGTCTTTGGGGGATTTGCACATTTGGTCCTTATCTTTCTTTTCTTTCTTTCAAGTTATAAATAACTTTTGGAAATTGCAAGATTGGCCCTTGTGGCTTTATAAAAGAGGAAATGGTCTTTGTTGACTTTTATTGACCAATGTTTGACTGGGATTTGACTGAGGTTTGGCTTTTCTGGCTTCGGCTTTGGATCTTTGGCTTCTTTTTGAACTCTTCTGATTCTCGTGTCCGACTTTGACTATTTTCTTGTGATTTTTGACTTATCCATACCTGCTACAAAAAACAACAAATTGGGGAATTTGAGATGAGTGCTATGGGTGAGCTAACATTTTTCTTAGGCTTACAAGTTAAGCAAAAGCATGATGGGATCTTTATCAGCCAAGACAAGTATGTCCAGGACATGCTTAAGAAGTTTGATATGGAGAATGTGCGACCTGCAACAACACCCTTTGAAGCTTCCAAACCAAAATCCAAGGATGAACCTGATGATGCTGTTAATGTTCACTTATACAGATCAATGATAGGTTCCCTCATGTACTTGACAGCTTCAAGGCCTGATATTCAGTTTGCAGTGAGTGCTTGTTCTAGACACCAGGTTACACCATTGACTTCCAACTTGAATGCAGTAAAGAAAATCTTTAAGTATCTAAAAGGCCAACCAAAATTAGGCCTTTGGTACCCAAGAGATTCACCCTTTGTGTTGGAAGCATACAGTGACAGTGACTATGCTGGGTCTCATGGTGATAGAAAATCCACAACTGGTGGATGTCAATTCTTAGGCAGGAGATTGATCTCATGGCAGTGTAAAAAGCAAACCATAGTTGCTACTTCTTCCACTGAAGCAGAATATGTTGCTGCTGCTAACTGTTGTGGTCAGGTACTCTGGATTCAAAATCAATTGCTTGATTATGGGTTTAATTTTATGAACACCAACATTTTTATTGATAATCAAAGTACCATCTGCATAGTTAAAAATCCTGTTTTTCACCAAAGAACAAAGCATATAGAAATTAGGCACCATTTTATTAGAGATGCAAATGAGAAAAATCTTATTCAGGTGCTTAAGATTCACACAGATGAAAATGTGGCTGATTTGTTAACCAAGGCATTTGATGGACCTAGATTTCTTCATCTCGTGGTTCACATTGGGATGCTTAATCCCTAGATGCCATGGTTAAGGGGAGGTTTTGGGTCCAAGGGGAGGACTGTAATTGTAAAAATTTTCTAAGTAGTTGGTTTTTACTTTTAATTTTTCCACTTAATTTTTCTTCTGGTAGTTTTTCATTTTTCTACTGATAGCTTTAGTTGTTTATGCTAGTCAAGTTTTTCCATGTATATGTTTTCGGTGTTTTGGTCTAAGATTTTGCAGATAATTGGTTTATAAGTGTGGTTTTGCATGAAGAAAGCGGCATTATACTGATGATACATATTCATTCTGGTTGGTTGAGTGTTTGTCTATTGGTGAGGGAGTTCCTACTGGTAGCTTTAAATGTTCCTACTGGTAGAACAATTCCTGCTGGTTTTGTTAGTTTGATTTCGAGTTGACTTTTCTTTGAGCATAACTTAAATTGAGTTTTACTCTAATTAAAAGTTATAGGTGAGAAAATTGGGATATTAATTCAACAAAGGGTCCTTATTTAAAGGGATAAGTACTATTTACCTTCACTTTTACTCTTACCTAAATTCAAAACCCTAATTTTTACTGCCCTTTTTCTCACACCTCTCTCTCTCTTTGGAAAAATCAATTCCTACTAGCAAACAACCAGTAGTAACTCTCCTTCCACACCAGTACCAACACTCAATCGCATTCTTGTTATCATCATACAAATGGCCGATCTAAAATATCGTGATGAACACAATAAGGTTGGTTTCTTGGAGAAACCTAAAGGGAGTGCAGACTATCATCAGGTTCTTGATTTTTTAAGGAGTTCACATATCAGGTATGCCATTAGCCATGACCCAATCATATATGACTCTTTGGTCAAACAATTTTGGTCAACGGCCTCCCTCGGAACATTTGAGGAAGGCCCACCAGCTATAATAGCCACCATTGATAGAACCCCCTATACAATCACTGAATCACTGGTTCGGAGTCAACTTCAACTAGATGATGAAGGGGGGGTTGAGGACTTACCAACTGCTGACATTTATTTAGGGATGGATAATATGGGGTATCCTACTGAAGGGAAACTGACCTTCCATAAGAATAAGTTCTCACCTCAATGGAGGTTCATTGTCCACACAATCATGCATTGTCTCAGCACCAAGTCTGGTAGCTGGGATCAATTTGGGAGTTCTTTGGCTACTGCTCTTATATGTTTAACTGAGGGAAGGAAGTTTAACTGGTCAAGCTATATTTTTAAAGGAATGGTTAACAACATTACCAATCCTAAAAAGTTTTTGATGTTTCCTAGATTTCTACAAATGATATTAAACATTGAAACTAGGAATTCAAAACAGTATCATGCTTTTAAGCTAACCAGTAAGATGTTTGCAAACATGAGGCTCAATTTTCATGGGGACACTATGCCACTCTTGGCAACAATGCTTCCTCCTGCTCAACCTGCTATAGCGGGTGAAAGTTCAGGAGAGGCTGAACCAACTATTCCACATACAGTCCCTGAGACTTTGACTGAACCTGCACACTCCCATGATCAGGCATCATCACCACCTAGACCAACCACCATTCCTGCTAGTGCTCAAGAGAATGAGCAGGGTCCTTTTTCAGATCCTAACCCTGCATCTTCTTCCAGACCTCATGCATCTGAACCTAAACAATTCACTTCCACAAATGTGGAAGATGATGTATTTGGAGGTTCCTTTGATATCTCACCTCCAAGGTCCACTGAAGCTCCACCTGCAGGTACCACCTCAGGAGGTGCTGAGGACCCTGATAAACTAACAGCTTTGTGTTCTCTAGTGAATTCTCTTGTGCAGAAAATAGATTCTCAAGCATCTGATCTAAAAGCTCACAAGCTGGTGTTTAAGGAGGTTGTTGGAAAATTGGTAAAGAAGGTTAAGGAGTTGGAGGATAAACTAAAAGGGAGAAAGAGGAAGTTTGTTATGACAGAATCTGACATAGAGGAAGAGGAAGAGCAGGATGTTGATCCTCTCATTAAGCTGGCCAAGGCAGCTGCTACTGCTGCTGATGATTCAGCTGTTCCTACTGGTGGTTCCAATGAGGATGATATTCCTCCTAGTTCATCCATTCCCTCTGATGCTTTTGCTGGTGGATCAGCTATTCCTCCTGATGTCACTACTGGTCCTACTGATGCTCCTTCTGACAAGGGAAAGTCCCCTATGTTGGAGGAAGAACCTCCAGTGAGAGAAAGATCATTCAGACAGAGGGAGGAGGACAGGTTGGGAGCAGAAGCTGCTAGGAGACTATATGAGGAAGAACAAGCTGAGCTGGCAAGAGAAAGAGAAGAGCAAAAGCAGAAAAGACAAAAGGATGTGTTGGAGTCTGCAAAATATTACACTGATGCTGATTGGAATGAGATAATGGGTCAGGTTCATGCTAACCAAGGACTTTCTGCTGATTTGTTGGGTCCTGATGTCAATGAGGACAACTTTGCAGAGAGGATGATAGCTATGATTGCTGAAAGGAGAAGAAAGTTTACTCCTTAAAGGTTCCAAGATAAGAGAAATCAGCCAATGACTTATGCACAACAGAGAGATTATATGAGAACCTTTGTCAAAAACCAAAGCTCCACCATCTACACAACAGGCTGGACAATGAAACATGTGAGGTCCTTTTCTGATGTTCAACTCAAAGATGAGTTTGACAAGATCAGACATGCTGCTGCTAATCTGCTATCACAACACCTAAGGAGGTCTCTTAAAAGACAAGGAGCATATTTAGAACAACCTGATTCAAAGAAGTCTAAATCCACTGAACCTCAAAAGACGTTTGTTCCTGCTGCTTCAAGACCATCATCTGCTGGTGTTACACCTGATGTACACCATTCACCATTTGTTGATACTCCACCTGCTACTCCTGCACACTCACCTAAGGCTTCATCCCACCCTGATGTTACAACTGATACATCAAAACAACCATCTGTTGCTCCTACACCACCATCTGATTTTTCAGCTACACCTACTGTTACCAGGACATCTGGTCCTAGAACAAGAAATCAATCCTCTGCTGTTGGTATTAAGACATATAGTACCAAGAGGAAATCACTTGGATAAAGAAAGATGTCATCCTCTGAAGTAGATTTGAATCCTGCTGATAAATCCTTTATCAAAGTTTTATCTGATGATGACTCTGATGATTCTGATGGTGATACCAACCCTTTTTATTGGCATGCCTTTGCTGCATGGGAAATTGTTCCTACTGGCTTGGGTGATGTTAATGCACTATACTTCACAGATAGGTCTTCAAAGTACTTTACTCATCTAAGGGAGATTCTTCACTTGCTTAATAGGCAAGATTTGTCTAAGCTTTATGGGATGGTTGTAAAGCACTATGAAGCAAATCCTATAGTTGGTGCAGGAATGATGCTATGGGGAGATCTCCATGTTTTGTTTGAGTCTGTTGAAGGAGGTTCTAGTGTAGAAGTTTGGGTTGATCAAAAGGATTGGGTTGTCACTAGCTGGAGATTATTTCCTTTTTCTGGTGTTCATGTCTTAGAGACATTTTCTGGCACAGTCCTATATATGTTTGCAGATACATCCTATCCTATTTCAGCTTCAACCATGAAGAAAATGTTGAAGCACAAATTGGAAGTTGAAATTAATGGTATAGGGAATGATATGACACATGCTGAGTAGCTAATTGCATTCATCAAAAATCGGCTTGCTGCTTGTCTTCCATCTGTATAATTCTGGTACTTTCTCACTCTCTTGTACATAATCTATCTTTTGCTGTTTCTTAATGTTAATCTTTTGGTTCTCTTTATCTTTTGTAAAGTTGTTGTAAAAGAAGTTTTTGCTTTTTGAGAAAATCTTGGTTTTTAGTATACTCTGTTGGGACTGGATCACTTGGTTTTTAAAACTGTAGATGAGCAACATGGTTTTCAGGCTCATTTTTATATTTCAGTGATCTACTAACCTGGTTTTATGGCACAATCTTTCACGGAAAATATTTTTTTTGGGTGCAACACTCTATGGTTCTCAATTGCCAGGCCATCAGGCTAGAATCAATTGAGGTATGGTTTCAATTCCCAGGTCTATGACCAGAATGAATTGATATAGCTTTAATGATTTGCTTAAAATCATATAGTCTCTCAACTAACTGATGTTTCATGTACCGATAAGTTGAGATGGTTTGCAATCCACCATGGGAGTAACCCTTTCTGGGTTCCAAGGATTGTCTAGCCCATAAGCAAACGACTATGTGGTAAAGGCTTATAAAATCTGTTGATGGTTGTCAGGTTACCCAAAACTGGATGGTTTTTACTTGCCATGTTCTTGGAATGAAAAAGTGGCTAGTCCAAGAGGGTACGACTCTTGGTAAAGATTTAATCAAATCCGTTAATGGCTATAATGACTTGCCAAAAGTCATATAGTTCTTCCACTTACTATGATTCATGTTCTAAAAGTGGAAAATGGTCTCAGTCCTCCATGGATTTGACCCTTTCTGGGTGCCAATGGACTGACTAGCCCAAGAGTGAATGGCTACTTGGTAAAGGCTCATCAAACCCATTCATGTAGTTGTGGTGGTCCTGTTGTGATCCGTGTTTCGATGCTGATTTTCTTGTTGCTGATTCGAAGTTTATGAAGGTTGCTTTTGGAGACGGTTTCAAGATGTTGCTGTTCAATCCTCTGGTGTGTTCAACGAAAGATCTATCTAGAAACTTGAAGTTAACTATGTCAAATTCAAGTTTAGGGGAGGATTGTTAGGAACTTTGTAATAGATAGTTACTACTAGTAGGTATGTAGTTCCTACTGGTAGAGTAAACAGTTCCTGCTGGTAGTGTAGTTCCTACTGGTAAGGATAATAGTATAGTTAGTACTGGCAGTACAAAAGTCATTCCTGCTGGTAGAACAATATTATTCCTGGTAGTATTATGCTTACTCCGGGTTGTTAGTAAAAGTTAGTTAGTAATAGAGATATGCATGAGATATCCTAGGAAGTGATAACACTTATCACTTTAACTTTTAATTAGGGTTTCGTGTGTATTTAAGAAACCTATGAGTTGGATGAATGTAACCAAAAAAACTAATTAATTTCATTTAGAAAAACACGTTTATCATCAATAGAAAAGATCCATAGAGGATCATTGTTTTAGTAATTTCTTTAACTCTGTTGTTTATATTTCGCGTAAACAATAGTTTCATTTGTTAGAGTCTCTCTTAGAGTTGCTTGTGATTACATAAATGCTCTACAACCTTAACAGGCGTAAAGATCTATCTAGGGCTGGACCTTCACTCTATAACTTATGATGTTGTATTTATATTAAATACATTATACTTATACGCCCTATAATTAATTAGGTTGCATTCTGAATCGTTTATGACGATTACTTTGTTGATTTCACGATAATCATTACTTTCACTAGAGGTGAGTTTATAGCCCCATGTTTTACTTGATTTATACATACTTTATAACTTTTGGGGTGAGAATACATGCGCATTTACAAACTCGTTTTCATACTTGGTTTCATATCTTGTTACATACTCGCTTGCATACACCTTTACAAAATTGTTTACATACTAGATTGCATACTCATTTCAAACTCATTTACATGATTGACTACAAACTCGTTTACATACTCGCTTTACTTATGGATATAACAACTTTACTTTACCTTTGAAATGATTACGGATTAGCTTAAGTGGCCTGAACTGTGAGTTACTTCTAACCGAGGGGTTGGTCAAGTAAGCGTGAATGTTATAAATAGATTTATTGGGAGTGACGTTCCCGTTCAGGCATTGGTATCTATAGGGCCAACGGATGTATACCATATCGAAAACAATGAACTACATATACGTGAACACTTACTGTACCTTGAATAAAGTGGCATACAATAAGTCGGAGTAGTAGTTTCACAAACTTAGAGTAATCGTAATCACTCCTTATATACATACTAGAAACGTTTTGTGATATTGTGCGCATTACAATTATCATACTATTTGAAATACATAGTGGAAACATTTTGTGATATTGTGCTCATTACAATTATCATACTCTTTGAAATATTGCGGTCCAACATTGATGTTTACATTTTTGTGACTATTTAAGGATTGAAATGGTCATGCATACTTTACAAATCTCAGATTTCAACATTTTAACAAACGCATTTTGTATGGTTTGTGTTTATACACATTTTAAGAAAACCTATATATTTAAGTTTATGCGTTACAAGTCTTGTATGGGCGGGACTTGTAACACAGTGAATTTACATATATAGTTTTGAGATTTACATTTATACTTACATAAACCTATGAACTCACCAACTTTATGTTGACACTTTTAAGCATGTTTTTCTCAGGTGAATTAGATGCTTGGCTTAACTGATGTGCATTGGAGTCCAAACTTTACAGGATTACTTTTCAAACGACACATTTAGAGGTCGTTCTCTCAGGTCTTGTGCAAAGGTACTCATGAAGTAACGCTCCTAGACACTTATTCCGCTGTGACCCAATTTGGGGGTGTTACACACGGGGTAATGTTACAGGGGTTAACAGAAGTATGGGTTCAAATCAGCTTAAGGTTGATCGTTGCTATAATTGTCAAGGTGAAGGTCACATGGCTAGGCAGTGCACTAAACCAAAGAGGCCAAAGAATTCTGACTGGTTCAAAGAGAAAATGTTGCTTGCTTAGGCTTTGGAATCAAGGGCTGTATTGGATGAGGAGCAGGTGACATTTCTAGAAAGTTAATGGGGACACAGTTATTGCATGCCAAACATCTCAAGAATTGACCACTACAACTATTTTCCAAACTGATGATCTAGATGCCTTTGACTCTGATTGTGATGAAGCTCCATCTGCAAGTGCTGTTCTTATGGCTAAGCTTTCTGCTTATGATTCAGACGTTCTCTCAGAGGCACCAACTCTTGCAATTATCAAAATAACAATGTGATTGATCAAGGTGTGCAAGAGATACAGTATTCTGAACAACCACCTTTTAGTACCGATTCAGATATTGACATAACAAGTGACAGTAATGTTATTTCCTATGAACAATATCTGAAAGAGACTAAAAATGCGATTGTTCATGATACTACCTCTACTGCAAAACAAGATGCATTGATAATGTCTGTCATTAAAGAGATGTCTAATCAAGTTGCTCAATGTAATGCTGTGAATAAGGAGAATAAAACTGTAAATGAGTCTTTAACTACTGAGCTTGAAAGATATAAAGAACAAATTAAAAATTTTAAAGAGAGACAAATTTTTTATTTAAGTGATAGAGAAAAGTACATTGATGGTCAAATTCGAGGTGTCATTGTTGATAGAAATGCAAAGTTTGATAGTTATCAAAAAGAAATTCAAACGTTAAAACTGTAACTTTCTGCAAACATTGAAAGTAACAAAGTTTTGACTAAACAAATGGACGTTTTGAAAAAAGAATTTTCTGCAAAACAAGACAAATATATTGAAGAAATTGTCGATTTGGAAAAAGAAAAGAAAGCTCTTGATAATATCATTTACAAAACGGGTCAAACTGTTCAAACTATGCATATGTTGACAAAGACTTAATTTTTTCTATGACGAGTCTCATAAAAAAGCACTTAGGTTATTAAAACTCGTTATATCTGACTCAAGCTCAAAGAAAACAACATGCTTTGTATTGTGGTCACACAATAGTTAAGAAGCATGATGCATTGTATGTGATTGATACTGAGGAAACATTAAAATTGGCTATAGAAAGTAACTTGAAAATGCATGCTAAACAAAATGATCCAGTTGCAAAAGAAAAAAAAGTGAATATTGCACCTATTGATTATGCTGCATTGAATAAGTTATCTGAGCATTTTGCTAAGCATTTCGTGCCTAAAAAACAACTCTCAACAGAATAAGCTTTTTGGTTACCTATTTCCAAACCAGTTTCTGAACATCCATCGGTTCAACCCGAACCAGTTCATAAGGATATTCCTCGTGAACTTCCTTCAATAAGTGTGGTCAAACATAGTTTTATGAAAATGAGAAGTCAACTTAATGATCAATATGTTTGGACCACTACTCATAAGAGGAATGAAGGACGAATCACTGATATCCACATTCATACTAGTCAATGTGACTATGTACAATAACAATGATATCAGAGACTTTGAACTTCACAAAGAGTTCACTTTTGGTTACTTTGGCATGAGTGAGAGCGATGAGCTATGTGTCATTCTGAAAACTAAGAAGAACAAGATTAATTTTCACTAAAAATATTAATTAATAAAACTAAGAGCGTTGGATATCATAACGCTAGAGCCGGCGTTATGCCCACGTGGCATCGCGTTGTTCGGCGTTATGATACCCCCGACGTTGAGCCACCAATGGCGTTGGGGTCGACGTTGAGCCACCAACGCTGGCAACACCCCATCTTTTTTTCGTTTTAAATGGATTTGTGTGTGTGTGTGTGCTTGAGTGTGTGTAGTGTGTGTGTTTTGCAGGTTATTTTGAGGAAGAAGAAGCATTTGTGAGGTAAAAGAAAGAACAGGCCCATCTTACAGCCCACTTTGTTTGTTTGATGACATTATTTTTTTCGTTTTTATTTTATTTTATTATAATTTGTATTTTTATTAAATATTTAAATATTTAGTTTGTTTTAAAAAATGGAAAAAATAAAAAATGGTAGGTCCCAAAAAGGCGTGTTATGGGGTGTTATGATTAGAAAGGTATTTTGGTGTGTTGGTGTTGAAATGTTAAAGCTGATGTGGCGCTGAAGTGACTGCACTTTTTCGGTATTACGATGTTATGACACCTTGTGCTCTAAGAGTGTATGCATTACGTGATTTCAAACATAATTTAATAGAAAATTTTAACAAACAAGCACTTAAAGCACACATACCCCCGCCGTTCTAAAAAAATATACTAATGAAAATATTTTTTTTGTTTGTAATAAAAAAAGACTTTAAAAATTGAAAAGAGGAAAATTATTTTGCCATGTCACATTTCTTTTTGGCATCTGAATCAGTTTCCGATTATTAAAAACTAGCTTATAAACCCATGATAAATCACGGGTAGCTTTTAAAAGGTTAAAAAACAAATCAAATATGTGAAGTAACATGAGATTAACGTTTATGATGCTCACATACCAAATTCCAATAACATGGGATTAAAGTTTACATACAAAATTCCAATGAAAAAAGAAGTTTACATACAAAATTGAAACATAGAAAGTTACTGTCAACTTAACAAATATACTTTGTAATAGCCTTCA
Source organism: Tanacetum coccineum (assembly GCA_026074375.1). NCBI lineage: Eukaryota > Viridiplantae > Streptophyta > Magnoliopsida > Asterales > Asteraceae > Tanacetum > Tanacetum coccineum. Next base: position 10,543 of record BQNB010059967.1, on the reverse strand, counting down.
ACTTATAAGTTATAATAGCGCAAACATAAACACTTTTGATAAAACAAAGCTCATTAAGCTAAGAACTGAATTTATAAACATACAATATATGGGTCAAATCCGGTATAAGTTGATCAATTTGTTTCCCGTTAGCTTAGTAATTCAATATATCCATATCTATATCTATCTATCTATCTATATATATAATAAACAAATGTTTTTTTTAAATCTTGCTTATGTCACAAATGACATCACAAATGACATCACAAATAATAAACATATGTATGAATTCATAATGATAACCTTGCATAATTTTTTGTTGATATTAATTGTGGGTAAAAAGTCATTGTTACTACATAATTACATAACCGATGTATGCATACCTCAATTAGGAAACAATCAATCATAAAATTGATTTAATGTTAATTGAATTCATAATGGTAATCTTGCATAATTTTCGGTTCATATTAATTGTGGGTCAAAAGTCACTGTTACTACATAATTACATAACCGATGTATGCAGACCTCTAATTAAGAAGCAATCAATTATAAAATTAAAATGATTTAATGTTAATTGGATTTTATTTTTTTGAGCTTTAATGTTAATTGAATTCATAATGGTAACCTTGCATAATTTCGATTCATATTAATTGTGGGTCAAAAGTCAAACAATATCCATTAAATGGGAAAGAGAAATATCTTCTATACATATAATAAAAGAAGTTTTTTGTTATTTGTGATGTCATTTGTGACATAAGCAAGATTTCAAAAAAACTTTTGTTTATTATATATATAGATATAGATATAGATAGATAATTTTCGGTTCATATTAATTGTGGGTCAAAAGTCACTCTTACTACATAATTACATAACCGATGTATGCAAACCTCTAATTAGGAAACAATCAATCATGAAATAAAAATGATTTAATGTTAATTGAATTTTATTTTTTTGAACTTTAATGTTAATTGAATTCATAATGGTAACCTTACATAATTTCAGTTCATATTAATTGTGGGTCAAAAGTCAAACAATATCCATTAAATGAGAGAAAGAAATATATATACATATAATAAAAGAAGCTTTTTATTATTTGTGATGTCATTTGTGACATAAGCACGATTTCAGAAAAACATTTATTTATTATATATATAGAATCTAGAATATAGATAGATAGATTCTAATAAACTTTGTACGAAATATTGAAACGTAATTTTGGATAAACAGTTTCCAACAAAACATATGAATCAAACATTTTATTTTGGTCGAAAATGTTTCATTGATTTATCAAATTTATATAAATAGTTAATTTATTTTGGACGAAAGAATATTGAATTTGAAAATAAAAGAGGCAGGTTTGCTCTTTTGATAGAAGCATGAGTCAAACATTCCAAAAAAACTATGTAAATATTAATTGCATACACACGTGGCTTAAAATGACGTGGCATTTGTGATGTCATTTGTGAGCGAGATTTCAAAAAACATTTGTTTATTATATATATATAAAGATATAGATATAAATATAGATATATAATAGATAATCCATAATTTGACACGCGATCGATCTACTTTGATTCTTTCTTTCTTTGTGTTGTGAAAGATCGATCTGATTGAATTGAATTATAAAAAAAATGGAGAAATTCGAGGAGTATTTCAGGAGAGCAGATTTGGATAAAGACGGAAGGATTAGCGGAGCAGAAGCCGTTACCTTTTTCCAGGCTTCCAATTTACCCAAACCCACTCTCGCTCAGGTGAGTTACCATTCATTTTCGATCACACTGAATTATGATCTATTAGGATTGCTTCGGATCCATTTCTTATGCTGTAGTCTGTGGTGGAACCAGAAAAATAGATTGGGGGGGGGGGGGATTTTTTTTTGACAATAGCAACAAAATGCGAAAGAAAAAAGTAGGATCGAAATGATAAATCGAGTATTATTACTTAGGATGAAAGATTTATATATGTTGGGTTTTAGTATATGGGTGGGGGCAAATTTAAGTTTTGGGTGGAGGGCCCTTCGAAAAAAACTCAAAATTAAAAAAAAAATTACACTAAAATCTTGTCTTGTTCGGCTAGCCATGGAGGGCACCGCCCCCCATACCATAAACAGGCATCCACGTAGTTAGTTTAACATATAAAAGTGTTTGGTAGAGTAGATGTGGCTATAACTTTAATCTGTAAAATGACGTTATGCTAAATCCTAAATGCTTATTCAAAGAGAATTCAGAAACTAACGTTTTTATAATTTTATTCCTTCCAAACGAGCTTTGTAATAATTATGTTAAATGTTAAATGCTAATTGCTGCAAAATGCTCTCAAAAGCTTTCTGCCTAGGTCCAAACTTCTTCTGCATTCAACTTATTAAATATCCTTTTCTGTATCCCATGGTGCTTTTAGGCTATGTTTGACAACGAGCTTATAGGGGCTTGGGCTTTATAAAGTCTAGTTATCCCCTCCTCTTAGGGGTATTTGTTTCGGCTTATATGTGGGCTTATAAGATTATTTGATTTCAGCTTATATATTTCATAAGCCACAGTTTTTTGGCTATTTTTGGAACTTATGGGCTTATATAAGTTTATCATATCCTAATAAACTTATATAACCCCACAAGTCTCAAAATAAGCAGCGGCTTATCAAATATAAGCCAAAACCAACACCATACGAGCCTATTATACAATCATGTTTCATAGATTGTTAGTAATTAGTTCGTTGTTAAAATCACTTTTATCTGGTAGAATTGCTTCGGATCGGCCCACCCTGTATTTTGTTAGGCTAGTACTACTTAATATACATACAAGTTTGCCTAGGTCCAAACTTCTGCATTCGAGGACATTCTCTGTCTTGGTAAGGGGAACTTTGTGAGCCGAGCAAAAAACCTATGTATAACTTGAGGGGTTTTATACGTGACTTGTAACTAATTTTGGGTAATCAAATACGGAGTGCCAATTGAATTTCCCTTTTCAAGTCTAGTTTTGTACTAAGACGAAACACTTATGTCATTTTGATACTTGGACCGTGTGGTTTTTAGTTATAATATCGGATACAGGTTGCCTGTCTAAGTGTCAAGAGTTGGACTACTGCTAGTAGTGTGTTTAATGCATATAAACAGGACAGTTGCTACTATCATCTCTAAATGTGTGATATTCAACCATGACCTCTTTTAGAAGCCTTTTAACTGACTTGAGTGTTGTTGCAAACCTTGCATATTGCAAATTGAAATGAAATAATGAATGCTCACTGTGTCCCATCAAATGAAAATTTTGACTACATACTCTATACGATGATATCTTATATAATGACAACAGCGTTGACTTTTCTACATCGTACCCAATTTTTCTAATGAATTGCAGCAATCACAATCAACTAGTTACCTTTATCCCAAACCATTTTTATAACAATTTGTCAAATCTTCGTAAAATAACTTGAAGTGGAAACTACGCAATTTCTGCTGATAAGTTATAAATGAGCCTGTTTTATAGAAGATAGCGATATGATAGTTAAAGGCGTAGTGGTTGATTGCTAATGGACCTGCAAATGTGAATGCAATTTACTCTTGATTAGTGTTGGATGATGCTAGTAATAGTTTTGATATAGTTATTGAACTTCATCGCTGTATGAAAACGAGGAGGCATGATGAGGAGACATTGCCTTGATAATGATTGCTGGTCCATTGGTTTTCTAATTTATTAGGCGAAAGCAATATGAAGGTCCTGCAACTTACAATTTGGTCCAAACCGTGTGATAGTTCCTTTGAGCATTGCTTCAGGTAACTAGTGATAATGATACCATGAACAGTTTAGACAGGCGCCATCTCACTTTCGAGTTTAAGCTAGACATGAAATCTATATTTAGGCGAGCGTTTAGCTGCATATCTAAATGTTATTTGCATTCTACTGAATTACATTTGATTGAGGACATTTTATTTATTTATTTTGATATCATATTACTTTGATCATGCAATCCAACATGTTTATGGTCAATGAACATAGGAAAGTATTTCCATGCAGCCAACTTTTGGCGTCATGTAAGAAGGGTTAACAGGCTTGGCCGCTCTCCTATAATATTATGAAAAAAAATGTATTAAATATGATTACTAGTTCTATGAAATGATTTTGGGAGGTTGTAAGATGTGAATATGCTTGAGCCACTTTTGACCCATTCGACTTGGAGATAATGCAACCCTAGTCGACTTATGTTAGATAGATGAGTCAAAACTGTTGCATCCAGACTGTATACAAAATAACGTCACTTGCTATGTATGCAAAATTACTGTGTTAGATACATGTGAATAGTCTCTCATTCGTCTTGTATGTCTTTGATCTCTGATTGAATCCTATCTATGTTTACATATTACAATCCTAAGAAGATTATAGGACTATACTTTGACAAAAATGAACAGTTTAACCGTGCATCTGGGTCATTTTTCTTATGATAATATATTAGTATTCGATTGCAGATATGGCAGCACGCTGATCAGAACTGCACTGGCTTCCTTGGCCGTCAGGAATTCTTTAATGCCCTTAAGCTTGTAACTGTTGCACAAAGTAAAAGAGAACTAACACCCGATATAGTAAAGGCGGCATTATATGGACCTGCTTCATCTAAAATCCCTGCTCCACAGATTAACCTTGCAGCTCTGCCTCCAGCTCAACCAAATCCAATGGCACCACGTCCTCCCACACAACAGCCTGGGATTGTCAATTCAATGGCCCCACGTCCTCCTACACAACAACCTGTGATTGTTAATTCAATGGCCCCACGTCCTCCTACACAACAGCCCGGGTTGTTAATTCAATGCAAACTCAAAATTCCGGCATAAGATCACAAGGGCCTCCTTCTTCTGCACAGTATTTTGCACCTCAAGGAAATCAGTCAATGAGGCCGCCACCTTAGAGCGATCCTCTTCCATCACAGGCTGTTAGTGGTCCTAGTTTCCCGGTAGGTGGTGGTCTGGCCGGTCCTGGTCTATCAAACTCGAATGTCTCAGGTGATTGGCTTGGGGGCAGAGGTGTTGGGGCTACTGTACCAAAACACCAAGAGCCACTATCATCCTCATCTTTCACGGCTCCTAGACCATCTGTTGGAGGAACTAGAATTGCTTCTTCCCTTATGTTTGGTGGTGATTTGTTTTCTGCTTCATCATCATCCCCAATGCCAGCACAAACTACAAGCATTCCACCCATTTCTTCTATGCGAACGCAACATCAGGGCGAGTACATCTCAAAGCATACATAATAGAACCCACAGCCGAGGCATATGGAACACTTTGCATACGCTTCAATTCAGCAGGTGTAGAGGCACCTTGTGATTTACTCAATCTAAGCTTATCTTGCATGGGGATACTTCCACGTTTGGAATTCTCCAAGTGAAATCGCTTTAAGATTTTTTCGATATAAGCACTTTGACATAAGCCAATCAACCGTCGTTATCTCTATAGATCTTGATTCCAAGAATATATGCAGCTTCACCCAAATCTTTCATGGCAAAACATCTTCCAAGGTAGGATTTTACATCTTGTAACATTGGAATACTGTTTCCCATGATTAATATGTCGTCGACATACAAGATTAGGAAAGTGACATTACTCCCACTAGCTTTTAGATATACACATGGCTCATCAGCATTTTGACTGAAACCAAATTTCTTTATTTCATCATCAAAACGCTTATTCCATTGCCTTGATGCTTGCTTAAGCCCATAAATGGAACGTTTCAGCTTGCATACTCGGTTTGGATATTTTGGATTGACAAAACCTTCAGGTTGCTCCATGTAAACCTCTTCATTGAGATATCCATTGAGGAAGGCAGTTTTGACATCCATTTGCCAAATCTCATAGTCATAGTACGC
>BQNB010059966.1:0-37104 GCA_026074375.1 Tanacetum coccineum | reverse complement strand
AAAAGTGGATAATTTATTCGGGATAAATGATGGTATAAATGTAACGTTATTTGATGTTATCAGTGATAAACATAAAAAGTTACTTGATAGTGTTTTGCTCGATAAACTTAAATTGGATGGAGAATTTGAGCTTAAAGAGGAAATAATTGGTGAAGAATTGATGAAGAGGTATAAAGCTATAAAAGAAAAAGAAGACCCTGGAGTTTTTATGTTGCTTATTCGCTTGGAAGGAAAGTATAATTATCGTTCCTTGGTTGATATGGGATCTAATATAAATATGTTGCCTTATCGTATTTATGAGCTCTTAGAGAGAGATAAAGTTAAACCAAAAAGCAACAAGGTGAGAATGCTTGATCACTTGAATGCAAAGACTATGGAGCGTTTACTTAATGTTCTTTCCAAGTTAAAGTTATTACCATACTTGCAAACTTTATGCTACTAGATGTGCCCGTTGATCAAGATGTTCCTATCATAGTTGGGAGGAGTTTCATGTACACATGTGGAGCCATAATGAATACAATCAAAGGAACAATGTCAACTTTTGAAGGTTTTGTTCACCAATAATTCAAAATGGTTAAAGTAAGAAATGTGCATGCGAAAAGCAATAGTGATGATGATGAGGATTATTGCTTGAAAAGAGATGATTCGGGAAAACCATTTCATGGGCCTAACCGTCCTAAATACTTAGAATGTGAAGATCTAATAGACCGTGCTCTAGCCCAACAAGACTCTCTTAACCCGTTTAATAAGATATGTGTTTGGAAGAAAGCCGTGTCTTTTCTAGGAGCCTTTCCCGTTTCATTAAAGAATACCGATTGGAAGCCTAACAACTCGGGGCGTAACTCTAAAGAAGAGGGTGATAGGAAATGGCATGTGAATGTGAAAGTTATGGACCCGTTTGAAAATGCTTTTGAACAAGGTTTTGAAACTAAGGAGACTGGTAGGAAAGTGTCAGGTCGTTACAAGTTGAGGGATATCATGTCACCCAACTGGTTCTAAAACTGAAAGTCACTAAGGATGGATAATAAGGAGTGCACCTTATGCTCCTACATTTATTTTTCACTTCTACTTTATTTTGACCCACTTTGAATAAAACTTTGTCAAAACTATGTAATCCTTGTACTCTTAAGGATCATTTTGATGTATTGGACTTTTAGTCCCTGATTAATGAATATTATTAGTGATGGGTTGGTCATTTTATTTTTGTTTTCGCTTAAATATGCTGAAATATATAATACTGGCAAAAATCTCCAGAAGTATGCCGCCCTTAGTTGCAAGTACACCGCACTTCTAAGCGGAATGACAAATATAACTTATGATTTTGTTTCATTTAAACACACCAAAACATAAAACCTCTCAAGGCCGCTAGCTTTTTGATCAAAATCAAGATTTCTCAAATCCAATCCATTAACAGATAATGCATAGGGTAATAACCATCTATGTTATATTATTGTTCTTATTAATTTATGTCAATTTCCGAATTAGGGTTTGTAAGATCAAGTTTCAGTTACGATAAAAATGCATTAATGAATGTTGTTGATTTTCTTGTTTAAATATATTATGAATTAAGAATGAAGTTAAAAACTGATCTGTTAGTGTAAATATTACTATAGTTAATCTATGCATTCTCTTTGTGTTTTGGTGATGACAAACATGTAACTTGTAACACATAACATAAAGTGCTTAAGTTACTCGTAATTACAAATCATCAATGCATTCATACGTCAACATCTCTCGACGTCTCAAGTCTGCTTCAACAACAAATATAAGTTTGCACCCGACGTAAATCACTAAAGGTATGAACAAAGAAACTTTAAATTTGTTGGATAATCAAAGAAATAATTTTTGTCCTAAACTTCACATTTTTATAAATGTAACAAAACCTTTTTACAAAAATAATTAGACAAAATATTTTTTTAAATATAATAAATGTTTTAACTCAAATGTATATTTGAAATTAGTTTTTTCCCTCCAAAATCATAAAAACCTACCCCATAAAACATTTCCTCACAAAAGGACAAAATCAGGAGCATCTTTCAGTAGGCCTGATTGATAAGGGGGCCGGCTGTGTAAAGATAAGGGGGCGGCAATAATTAAGGGGGTCGACCATGTATTTTGATTCGAAACTTTGCCTATAAATAGGGAACCGTTCCCAACATATTAACATACTTTTTTTACACAGTTTCTCTCTATTTTAAATCAGAAAACACATCTCTTATTATTTGATCATGTAACTTGTTTAAACTTTTATTTACAAGCGATCAAATCCTTCCTCTCCAAGTACAAGAGAAGAATACTCGTAATCGTCAAGATACGATGTATTATAGTTGGTGCATTCGTGACATGTGTTACATTTATGATGTATAGATCGAGTCATGTATTCCAAACTTTTGTATTAGTTAGATTGGGTAGATTGGTTCTAGCTAAGATTAGAACTCGATATTTAGCTTCGTATCAGAAAAGAATGTAAGCGATGCGGTTTATGTGTTTAGGCCTTAAAACACAAGGTTTGTTATGTTGGGACATAAAACATAATGAATGTTGTAAAGGGTGGTAGATTGGTTCTAGCTAATATTATGACTCGACATCTAGCTTAGTGTCAGAAAATAATGTAAGCAACGTTGTAAGGTTTTCTCCGCCAAGAAGGAAGCTTGTTGACTAGTGAAGTAACTCTCGAGTTGGGTACTCGAGGAGTGGAGTAAGGCGAAGAGAAGCTTCGTGACCGAACCACTATAAATCACCGTGTCAGGTTTGCATTTCCTTTTACTTATCTCTTTATATTTATACTCGCATTTATCGCTTTATATTTACACTTGCATTATATAGATAATTGCATGTTGTGTTTCTTGTATAGTTTTGATTATGTTCGTGTCGTGAATAGATTTGCATATTGTGCTTAGGTTTGTATTGTTGTGAAATGCTTTGATACTATATGTATAGTTAGTATAGAACTAATATAAACACTCTTCATATTGCGTCACGCTTGATCGGCCATTTGATACAAAACATTTTAAGTTTTTAAATGGAAACGTATTCAGCCCTATCCCTATGGTTTCCACAATTGGTATCAGGAGCCATATCGCTCTAATTTTCAAAATAAATGGTTTTAAAAATTGAGTACGATCCATGTATCAAATTACCCATGAATGGGGTTTAAATATGAAAAGTGTTTTGTTTCTTAACTTGTATTAGTTTTGTTGTTAAATACACTTAGTATACTAGCTTGAAGTAAAAATAATCCTTAAAATAAGTGTTATATGTTCGGTATCAAGTTTCAGTGAAGTTTTACAACACTTTCGCTATGTTCACTAAATGATTTTTGTACAAAAAAGTGGTGAATCTGAGTGTCAGATGCCAGCCCCCCATGATCTCCCTGGCGGATCCTTTTATCCTCTCTGCTGACCCCTTATCAAGTCAGGGGGCCACCCTGTCTGATTTGGCAGATTGTCGAAAACCTTTCAAATTTCATATAAAATCAATCCGTAAGTCCTAAATGAGCGGGTGGAGACCACCCGCCAATTTAAAGATAATTGAGTCTACTTACATATACGAATAATCCAACTATTGAAAATAAACCTAAGTCAGTCAGAAATACAAAATACTACGTATTGTCCAAAACGTTGAGTTTTGTTTTAACGTAAAACTTGTATTTATCTTTTGCTTTCGAGTCGGACATTTCTAGTAGGTATATCTTTGAAAAATGTTGTAGATTAACTACTTCAAAAATATTAAACTTGTTAGTTTTTTTGAAATAGGAAGAACTAATTTGTTGTTAAACTAAACCGAGGTAAGTATACATTGTTATATCTAATACACAAAACGACGACAAGTACTTTGGTGTGTTGTGCTATATGATTATTTCTTATGTGTGCGTGTCTTAATATTGTTAGTTTAACTTTTATGCGCTTGTTACATTTCATAGTTAAGCTATATAGAAACAAATGTGTAATATATGTTTTGTAAGTTGTTTGTTATTAGTATTCATGATAATGCACTAGTAAAGCTTATGCTAGATTTCTTGTACTAAGTTGTGAATCTGTTTTTGCATTGCATATAGGCATAGATCACTCAATTTACAAATGTTACATAAACATCTTGTAAATCTTTTCGAGTATGGTAATATACTTAGGAATAGGGCAAATTATAAAAAAGTGTAGCCAACTTACCACCTTTTGCTATTGTGTGTAGGCAACTTTTTTTTGTTAAAAAATCAATTAACTTTTGAATTTCGAATATTGTGTATAGCCGGTGACCTAGACCACAGGTACCCGATTATCTTTCTTTCCACGTTTGTTTTGTCCCTTCCAGCTGGATATTCCATCTAAATATTTTTGACACGTCGGTTTCCACTAAGTGGCCCTTTGGAGGGTTGGATCACGAGGTACATACCTTTGACGTCTTTGGTTTCCAATAAAACAAATGTTTGTATATTTCTATTACAACATCATAATTTCTACTCAACTAAGGAGGTACTAACCAGTTCTTATATTAACGTCCAGTTCTTATATTAACGTCTTTTGTTTTAACATTTTCTTAAAGTAACTCAACTGTGTTGTGTTATGTCTTAACAAAATAGACCCCAATAATATTTTTTTATCATTATGATTTTTTTATCCATGTGGCATTGATGAGTGGTTAGGGTGGAATTTTTTGGGTCATCCTTCTTCATTGGCGATTGGCGACAAAAGAAGTTGACCACCACAATCTCTGACCGTCGTCGCCGGAATCTCGCCTTCAACCACCTCACTCACCACCAAACACCATCCTCACCACCAACCCATTACCGATTAACAACACGAACAAAATTTACCCATAAAACTTGATAACAACTTTTACTGTAACAATCTTTATCAACAAACTTTATTACAAGAACTTTATAACAAACTATATAAGACATGATTATTTACCCATAAGAATTATCAACAATAAAATTTACAATGCCGGCGGCATTTCAGATCCGGTCAACCCGACGACGGCGACAATACATTTGTAAACAAACTTTAGAAAGAAACAATACATTTCAAGCGGTAGTCAAAGATTCTAGCGAGGCAGATCTGAAAAAAATGTCAAAAAATTAATGAATACAAAATATAGATCTATAAAAACTCAAAAAACAATTAAAACATGGAGAATCTGGTGGTGTGGTTGTCGGACTGCAACGAAAGATTCCAGTAAGGTAGAAGTGTTTTTATTGGTGTGTTTTGTTTTTGTGTGTGGGGGGAGAGAAACTGAGAGGAAAGTGTGAGATTCATTGTGTGTTTATATAATTATGGTGGGGTTTATATATTTTGGTAATATAGAAGAAATAAGAAAAAAAAGGAAAAAAGTGATAAATACGTGGAAAAAACAGCTCATTGACGTGGCATCTACGTGGCATGGTAACTTGTACACGTAGGCTTACCCGGTTTTGTAGGTCACCGGCTACACACAATATTCAAAATTCAAAAGTTAATTGATTGTTTAACAAAAAAAAAGTTGCCTACACACAATAGCAAAAGGTGGTAAGTTGGCTATACTTTTTTATAATTTGCGAAATTGTTTTTGCATTGCATATAGGCATAGATCACTCAATTTACAAATGTTACATAAACAACTTGTAAATCTTTTCGAGTATGATAATATACTTAGGAATAAGAGTTCAATAACGTGTCAAGTATATTGAAAAATGTGTTAAAACTCGTCACCTAAATATTTCCAACGGCTTAATTTATTTCCAACAACACATTTAAATCTTTTCAACAACTTAATTTGTTTGATCTTAGGTTGTTTAAACAAGAGAAAATGGATCACTTTAATACATCAGTATTTAAGTAAAAGAAAATGTAGTTTCGAACTTTGCGTGTGTGTGCATTGATCCAACATACACACACATAATTCTTTTATATAAGCATTCTACAAGATATATGACAATCTTAAAGTAATAAGTTATGATAACCGGTAATCTTTTCTAGGTCTTAGTATTTAAAATACTATGACTGTATATCTACGTACATCGATTTCATCAATTTTCTATAAGAAAACTCATAAGTTGACTTTTGTTGACTTCTTATACGTAAAGCGGTTACGGTTTAACCGACTGTCAAATATCATATTTCGATATCAATGAGTCACTTTTGATTCAAATCCCTGTTATCTAAGTGTCTACGATATCATTTGGTCATCCGCTGGGAAGTTATCCCGCGCTCAGCGAAAAACGTCATCAACGCGTACCGGCACGACCATAAGTTATTTTAATAAACTTATTTACGGGTTAATTTATAAATCTCAATAACGTTTGCATAAAACGCAAATTTACGGGTTACGCTTGGAACTAACGAAATACGGATAACAACGCGAAATCTAAATCGAGTCCAACACATTAAAGGAAAACAATGACTTTAAATCGACTTCCTTGTCGATACTAAAATATCTAAACGCGTTTTGTAACGTAAACTTTATTTTTAGAACATACGGGTTTCGAGTTATATTCAAACTAGTCACGGTATCAATCTCGACACAAGAAAAATCAAAAGCAAGAATATGGGAGGTGCTAGTCTTTCCATTTGTCATATATCATTTCAAGCACACACATTCATGCATCCAAAAATCAAAAGCAACAAAACTCTCTCCCTTTCCTTCTCTTATTTTCGGACAAGCACACAAACATCACAAAACATATATTTTTTGAGTTTGATTAAGAACAAGGAAGCAACAACACACAAGGGTTAAAATTCTAATAGTCTTGGGGTATTAAAAACAACGTTTGGGTTGTTATTCGAGTCCAAATCCTCATTCGAAACCCTCTTTTTGTAAGTCTTCTAAACTCATTAAATCTTGTACTTTTGATAGCTTAATGATGTACTAATGATGGTTGTACAAGGCGTTTGTTAAAAATTAAACTTTGAAAATTTATAAAAGGTCTAAAAAGGGTGCGTTTGGTTTCGAATTTGGAAAATGGGAAGAACAAGAAAAGTGTCATTTAACTATTGTGGTGGTTGTGGCAAAATAACATTTAGGGTCAAGTGCTTATTTTTATTTTTCGGCTTAAAAATAAGCTCACAGTGAGCTTATTCGTGTGCTTTTGGGCTTATATTGGGTCTCGGCCCAATAGTCATCAAATAAGGGTTTCGTTATTTTTGCTTATTCGAGTTCGGCTTATTTGAGTGCTTATTTCGCGGCTTATTTTATACCTTATTTGGTTTTCGGGCTTATATTAGCTCGGTTTTGGGCTTACTGAGGCCACGACCCAATAAGGAAATAAGCTACGGTTTATTTGCCTTATTGGCCATAGCTTATATTTTCTTATTTATCTAGCTTATTAACAGCTTATTTGAAAACTAAAATGGATTTTGAGCATAAGGGCTTATTTCTAGCTTATTTACATTTCTTTTGGGCTTATTGGGCTCACGGCCCAATAGGAGGAATAAGCTACGGCTTATTCCTTAGCTTATTGGTTTCGGTTTATATTTCCTACTTACATCATAGCTTATTTTCATTCCTAAAAGGATTATTTGATTATTCGAGCTTATGAACTTAATATACTAGTTGGTTTCGGCTTATTATACTTATTTGATTTTCGGCCCAACAAGGAAAATAAGCTATGGCTTATTTTCCCCCTTATTGGTCTAGCTTATTTTTACAAACAAAGAGCTTATTATTTTATCCTAATGCTTATCGAAACATTTTTGGGTTATTGGATTTGTAAAATACTATGTACGCTTATTGGGCCGAAAAGCTCAATAAGGTATAAAAACATTGTTTTCATAACAAATCGGGCTAAGGCCCAATAGCTAATAGACTAAGTTTGAGCTAAATTCAAAACGGCTAATGAACTAAGACTCTTGGGCTAAACTAACAACTAGTGAAATTGGACTTATATTGGACCTATGGTCCCTTTAATGAAAAACTTGTCAATTAAGTTTTTGAAACGGATTTTTGATTTGATTATGTGTATATGAGTAGGGTTGACTAAAAATGGTCGGTTTGAGAGGTATATTTTGGTGAAACGTCACGTAAACGTGAATTTTAACATATTGTCGGAAATTGATCTTTTGAAGGAAAGTGTTTGAAATCTTGGGAAAACATCTATAAACGAACAAGTCATGTCAAAATTTTTATAAATCACTTACACTTAGGAAAAATCTTAGAAAAAACTCATTTTCTTATAAATCGACAAAAAGGACGAAGTCATGGTTTTAATAAAATAACTAAATTCATAATTTATAAACGGTTATACTCGAAACATAATAAATAAACCAAAAATTTATACTTATACTCATAACACGAACCAGATTCATAAACTCGACAAGAAGACAAAATAATAAAATATTATTATTTTAACGCCCGACTAAAAGAAGAAAGACATGATTTTTATGAAAAACTCCTAACACATGCTTTATGCGCCTAAAACATTGATAGTACTTACATCAGGGATTTTTATCAAAATAACTTGGGATAATGGGATAAAAATGCCGAAACATGTATAAATTCTTGATTTTGATATTTATTATTTATTTCTTAATTTCTAATTTATTTTGAATACTTAGTTCTATGATATTAATTATCTAAGTTCTTGTTTCCTTAACTCCTAAACTCTTAATTTGTGTACATCTCTATACCTTTTAATCATCTCATGTCATTAATGTCGTTACTCTTTCTTAACCACTTCTCGCCGAATTCGTCTCTAATCTTGTAAGCATTCTATTCCATCGTGGAATATTAGTTCTATTCTTGAACGCTACGTGTTAGTATTGCACTTTGACCCAAAGCGCATCGAGTCAAAATACTTAATTACCACACAACCATGATACAAAATCTTCTATACCAAGTATGCAAACACTTTTATAAACTCTGGTACGAATGCTTGTACAGTGAGTCGATTTCATAAAACATATCACTAAGGCGAACTTATTATTAGGTCGTGGCCGGATACCGTTGCGCGTATAGTTAGAGATCATCTGATTCAGCTACTATCATCTTATTTGAGGTGAGTTCTCGTAGCCCTTTATAAAACTCAAAACAACAAAGTTTGTAAACCTTTGTAATTGCACGTTTTGTGTTTGATTTTTGTTGTAAAACATATTTGTAAACCTTTATAAAACTCAAAACAACAATGTTTGAGATTTATGAAGATTTATAACTCGTTTTTAAGACAAAAATGAGCACGAAACAAACATAAAATTTTCAACAGAAAAAGCTTGTAAAATCGAACCACGACCACCCTAAATCTACCTTGAGCGATTGATAGCACTTGTTATCTTGTTTGCTTAAGTCATTTCACAATATAGATCAAGTATTATGCATAAATTCTAGTGAGAGAAAGAGAGGTAGAGAGAGAAAGAAATGTAGAGAGAAGGAAGAGGATTTGGTATAGAAATCACTTTGATAAAATGAGAACCAACACCCTCTCCACATGAGGAGATGGGTTATTTATAGTTCTTAATGACTAAGAGATACATAGGACTAAGATGATGGGCCGGGATCGGCTATGGTTGGGCTTTTAGCCCACATTATTTACAAGATTAGATTAAATCCCGATCCCGTGTCCATAACTAGTTTATTACAAAGTTCCTAACACGTAAAGATCGAAACTGGTAATAATGACTATTACATTCTTTGTTTGACTTTATAATTCTAAGGCTAACATAAAACATGTTTATAGTTTTGTAGTGTCTTTGGATTTTCGTGTATGCCCATCACTATTGCTTTTATATATCTTATATGCTTTATGTGTAAAGACAATGCCTTTTATGTTAGAAATAGTTAAGTGATTTTTATGATTTTATGATATTTTTGGATTTTGATATGTGGTTGTCTCTGTTGGTTTATATACATGGTGTGTAGTTATATAAAAATGGTTGTCTATGTGATTGTTATTGTTATTCAACAGCCATTGTTGTGGCGATTGCTTACTATTTATGCGAAACATTATGCGTAAAATATTCATCGATTTAATATTTCTTTTATCAAAATTGTACTTCACATTAAGGAGTACTTAAATGATGTTTATGAGTTTCTAATGTTCTTGGATTTTCATATGGTGTCGTGATTTATGATATTATTTCGTCGTAAAATATTAATACATTCTTTTATTTTGTATTTAGGTCATTGATGAGGAGGATGAAATAATTCGAGATATGGTGTTTGGAGGTAGGTTCTGTTACAAAACATGTCTATGTTAATAATTGGTCGCCTCCAGAACCTAAGAGAACGATTGCGTGTATGCTAACTTTCTATCTGACATTAGCAACTTTCTATCTCCGTGGAGCACCAAGAACTTTTGGGCAAAGGTCAAGTTTCTATTCGAATCTAGCAACAGTTGTGGATTTAAATGAATACCACATTCTGAAGTTTCAGCTTTGGTATTGTGTATCCCATTTTCTTAATAAAAGGTTAGTGACATTTGAATAAGGTTTTCTGCCAATGAAATGTTGCTTATGTTTTAAAGTTTAAGAGTTTTTAAAAAGTCTTTAGAGTCGCATAGTTCATTGGGAATGTTTTCTTATATTTAGATTAGTGTTTTCAGCTTGCTTGTGAAGTTGTTGGCGTTGGAGTTTTGTGCATGCTGCAGTCAACATGTTTTTGGGTACACAGATCTGTGTCATCACAGTTGCGGCATTTATATTCAGCGGGCTTAGGGTATACTTTATGTGGCACTTGTTCGGAAATGATAGTTCTGTCTTTTAGTTAGTTTTAGTTTTATAATCGCACGGACATGTTTCACATATAAATGCAGACTTGGTTTGGTTCCAAATAAGGTATCTAAGTTCATGCATTAATTGTGTATAGGGTATCGAAGAAATACCAACTTGGTGCAATAATGTTGGGTGAGGAGAGGGAAAGAAATCGATGTAAAGCTTAAACAAGGCTATGGACATCAGCGTCCACATGGATTAACAAGGTCATACAATTGTTGGCATGTGATTAAGTCCAATTTTTGAATGACCAAGCAGTTTGAATCCGTGGATGCGCAATTAGCCACGTTGAGTTAAGAATTTTTCACAACGAAAAGAATTTGTGGATCTTATGGTGTTGCTAAGTTTCACGTAGTTTTTTTCTAGTATTGGTTGAATTGGAATTACTGGGGTTATAATGCTACATTTTATATGTTAATTTTTGTTTATATATAGCAGACAAGAGATATGAAATAACAAAGTCGCATTTGGATAATTTTGGACCGGTTTTTGACCAATTCGAAAGTCTACGTGAGCGAGGTAAAGATTATTCTTGGATTTGTTATATTTTTTTATATTTTTGTTGATTGTTGATCTTACATTATGTTTTAGATTATGTTAGTAGTTATTTAAGCCTCTTTGTTTGCTTGAGCTTATTATTTGTTCGGATTTTGTGGTTTAGTTTTATATTTTAAATTGAGGGATTGTTTTGTACTACAAAAATAGTACATTTTATTTATGAATAGTCTCCTTAGGTTGAATTTTATCTAAATCAAATGTGTAAATAGAAAAATGACTTGAATACAAATGAGTAAAATTTGCTTACATTGCAAAACGCTAAATGCAAATAAAAATTAAATGTTATGCTTTCGGTTCTCATTATTTATCTTGAATATCTGGAATTCCATGTTGTCAATCTTTTGACCCTGATTATTTTGATATTTTATTTAAAGGAATATAAATAGCTAAGATTTCGTATTGAAAAATAAACTGAATTAGCAAGCAAACAACATGTAAATATGTAAGTTTCACACTTGCCAATTGGTATTGTATAACACCCTATGTATTAGTATTTTTGGTCTGATTATTGATGCACTCTTTGGCTTTGTGTTTAAGGAGAAATTTCAGTTGGATGCGGCAATGTTGGAGTGAGGTGGATGGAAAAAATTGTTGTGAAGGCTACGTGTAATGCATCGAGTGGGTTTCACATTTCAAAGTGTGTCCAGATTCTTAGGCCACCGCCGCCGGCTTTCACAGATTGGTGCAAAATGTGTAAGCCTGGTTGAATGCATAGCGAAGCTTAAGACTCACACAAGAAAGGTAAAAAAGGTATGAAAAATCTTCCTAGCAAATATTAGGAGGTGATAGTGTGAGGTATGGACATGCGGCGACTTTTAGCTTCAGATCATTTGCCCGGCTGATCTTGGAACTTGCTTATTTACGAAGTATATGGCATTTTGTTTACGATTGGTGTGTTCCCGGTAAAACAATCTACATTTCACTATTGTGATTGTAGATTCGACATCTAAACGGAAACTATCAAAAAGGTTGTAATATCAAGCAATTGATTTAATTAAGGTAAGTTTTGAAGCCATGAAAGGTTCTCATTGACGATTCTCAGCTTATCAATGGGCGCCCAGACCGCAACATGTAGTCGCATAATTTTATGTTAATGTAAAAGGTTTTTTATCTGACGCTTCCTTTAGGAAAAGATTGTAACAATTAAACTTTTAACTTCTGAGAACTCGAGTTAGTTTCATTTGTTGCTTCCCTTTTGCATAATTTGTATCTATGAGAATATAATTAAAGGATGGTTATTATTTGGAACCCTTCTATCAGAAAATTTCAGTTTGATATGAATTTTCCTTCCAGTTTTGTTGTTTGTGTTTAATAGTGTGTACTATTCATTGTCGGCCAACTAGCGGGATGCATCAATCAATCGGGTATTAGGCTCCACAACAGCGCACGGCTGCCTAATACCTCAATAAAAACTAATCTGACATGTACATACCACTGATTTATAAAAATAATAAGATCAGGTGAAGTGCTTTAAGCTAAAACCCCAAAAGAATGATAAGTTATGTTATTTCACAATTTTTTTTTCACATCTTTTCTCACTCACGCATAAAAAACACCCTTCCCAGTAACTCAAATCATTATTTTATTTTTTTATTTTTCTCAAAGCAACTAAATTTTCATTCATTAAACTAATAATACAGATTACAATACAAAAATTGAGGAAAAAAAAGAACACACGAAAAAAATAATGTAGACGACTACATATCACGTTTATATTTTGTCAGATTTCTTCTTTTTGTATGTTGATAATGAAAACATCCTCATCTGGTAACGCCATAGTAACAATGCCAATAAACCTAATTTCTTCCAACCTCATTATTGTTGTGTCATTCGCTTTAGTCATCGCATGTATTTCTTGAGTGGCCTCCCGTTTGAGTCTTAATTCATTTTGAACAGTCTCCCAAAAATCTTGCAGGTTACTCCACATGACACCTGGCGTGGTTTCTTGTTTAGTTTTTTTACCGGCTTTAATTTTGAAATAAAGTGAAATATTCTTGAACTTTTCTATCCCAACCACTTATAGAGATTTGAGGTTTCACAATTTTAAGATAAATCTCGGACCTGCTATTTTACAATAATAAATCTATATTTTATGCTGACAACAGATATTCAGCATAAAATAAAAATCTATAACAGATTATGTTCATTATTTTGTATTATAATTATATAAGAACGTGTTTAGCAAAAACTATAAAGTAGGACCTTTTATGCTTGCCACATTTCAAGAAAGGGTAGGCTATTAATACTTTCTAAATTGATGCAAATATTCATGTTTTTGTGTTTTTTTAATATAATTTTGATTTAATATAAAACTGTAAAACGAAAATTGCAGAATAAAAAATATATAATTTGACAATTCAAAAGTATAAAGATGACAGAAAATACGAAATAAAAACTACGTTGTACTATAAACAATAAGTAAAAAAAAATTGGATGTTATAAAAAGTATAAAATCAATAGACAAAGATGATATTTATAACAACCTTTCAAAAATAATGATTGGGCCCCTAAAAACAAGAACGTATGGCCGTATGGGATCCAAAGACGTGACACACGTGGGCTCACGTTTAATGCCTGTAATCTGAATATTAAAATTTTAATCTTCGTTGTATACCTATAAAGTAATTTTAAATGAGATATTTATAGCTATTTCTTTGGCAGGCCCCATTTTGTTTTGATTGTTTTATTCTATTTGCGGCAAATTTTGTTCCTTTAAGTATTACACACTTTTCAACTTTTATTTTTTAATTAATCAACTTTGAGTGGTTTGTGTTAACGAGTCGACATATTGCCCGCGCGTTGTGGCGGGGGCTAACCTAATGTCAAAGATTTTTTCGTGTGTATTTTTTGATTTGAATGAATCGATGGATATGCGTTATATATGTGATAAATAAAGTTTATTATATAAAAAATTCGTAAATAGTTAAAAGTTGAAGGTACGGTTTGTAGGTTTTTTTTCCTATTTATATTAAACTTCAACATTTTTTATAAAATCGTGCGTATTTAAGAAACATTGCAATATTGAGCTCGTTTTGTTCGCAATTCGAAGATCTTTCCGCGGTTATTTTTTGATCTGAATGAATCGGTAGATATATGTTATATATTTGATAAATAAAGTTTATTATATAGGAAAGTCGTAAATAGTTAAACGTTAAGGGTCCGTTTTGTAAAGTTTTTTTTTTCATTTTGGGCCGGTGGATTATTTTTTTTACTTTGGGTTGGGTTAATGGTTTTACACAGTATGTTTGCCACTGTTTTTGGCATGTAGCGTAATGGTAAATAAGATATATAGTAATTAAAAATATAGATTTTGCATAGTATGTCACTGACAAATCCAATCATAATCATATTAACAGGACTGATGGTTAAAAACATAAAATTTGATTGTTAACTACTTTTTCTGTTCTAAAATATTTTCTTATTTTAATTTTAAATATTTTTGTTTGTATTATATACTGATATTTATATAAAATATAATGGATTGATTTTTAAATATATTTTTATTATTATAATTTTCATTAAGCGTTATCTAACACAAACAAAAATATTTAAAATAAATTTAAAAAACAAAAACTTAAAAAGTTAATAAGTGACTATTATTTTAGAACCGAGGGACTACGTCTTTAAATGTTATGTTTATTAACTCTTCATCATGTTTTCGATCTTTTGATCAAATAGTTTGAGGTTTGAAGCTATCATCTCACATCAATGTTCTAAAAGGTGTGTTTTTGTGGCGCTAAGGCGTGAGGCGTGGCCTCCACGTTACGAAACAGACCAAGGCGTCGACTCTAGGCGTGGCGAGAGATGAGGCGTGAAAAGACGCGCTAAGGCGTAAGGCGTGGCGAACCTTTTAAATTCAACTCCGATAAATTTTTTTTTTTTTCAAAATGAAGAATATTACATGTAGGGATAGTTTTTAATTTTATTCATATGTACAAAGCGTTATGTAAACTCAATATATACGAAATATGATATAAACATATAAATATTTTCATATTTTGGGTCGCCTTAAGCCACGTTTTAAAAACGCAAAGGCTACGCCATAGCCGCTAAGGCGTGAGACTTGGTCATGCCGCCACGCCATGCCTCACGCTATCACAAATCAAATAAAAAAATCATTTTAAAAAGTTTGATGTGTTTTAACAAGAATCGAATTGAACTTAATACATGTCACATTGTAGCGATGACAGTTACAAATCCCTCTGGCATTTGATCATTTCTGAGTATTTAACTTGTTATTAAAATTTACTTAATGACAACATAAGAGTATGTTTCTTTGACGAATTTTGGAATATGAAATAAGCCTAATAGTCAGTAACTTGTTTAGTTTAAAGGTTATAATAAACATACGAAAATACAACCTATAAAATGTGTGACAAATTTTGATCCTTAGAAAGTATCCGAAGGACTTACAACTACATCATAGGTATCCTCGGAAGGATTTACTTGTAGTAGGTGGTCATCTCCATATGTTAGAATGGTCCTCCCGATAGTTTATATCTATCGGAGTTAGATAGTCATCCACCTGTATGGATACACACTCTGACACTCTGTGATTAGTACATTTTTATTTTAATGCTGGAGCTTGGTGTTGAACTCAACGCCTGGGGGGAGCTAATGGTTCTTTGTCGTCTTTTAGCTACGTAGCACAAGAGTTCATCTCCGAAAGTCGAGAGCTTCAGACATTACTACAAGGTTTCAACTACGGACATGTTTTCAGGCTTAATCTCCGAAGATCCAGAGCTCTAGACTCCACGTCAGGAATTTGGTCAAACAAAAACCAAACCACAAGGCATTCACATCTTTTTAAATTAACATTGAAATATTTTGATGGACGACAATTTTTTACTATAGACAAAACACATATAAATCGTTTAATTATAAACGTAACTTAAAAATAATAATTTATTTTTATGTGTTCAAAAAAAGATGATACCAATTTGGTTTATCAGTTGTACTCTTATGCAAAAAAAAGAGGCACCTCACGTACTATAATTTGTTTTTGTACATATTTGGGTCTAAATCGGTTCTTTTGATTCAACCGGTACTACTTGAAGCATTTATTCAGCCGCTTCGCCGTTCTAAAAGAAAAAAAAAATTATTCGGCCGCTTCGATTTAGGAAAAACGTTAAATAGAGGTTGCTGGCTTTACCAAAATTATATTAGCAGCCATGGTCATTTGTAGTTTTTTCTGGGATACATGCACTAAAAGTGTACAAAGGTTGAAGCCATGATTAAGTGGGAGTGGTTATAAACATCAGGGACAGAACCAGGACCAAATATAACCGGGTGCACAATTTTTTTTAACCGTAACTCTAGAAACATTTTTCGATGGACCGGGTGCATTTAACATGCATTTAGGAAAAATCGACATTTTTTCAAAAATTATCAATCGAAAAAATTCATGGGGTTCCCGGGCACCCACGGGAACCCCCCTGGTTCTGTCCCTGATAAACATCGTAAACCAAATCAAGTTGCACACTTTCTTCACTCATCAGTTTATGGATCCTTTTTTTTTTGTAAATATGAGAAAAGAAATACGTACATTACATACTCGAAAATGATGATTGCCCTTTACTTTAATCGTAAGTAAAGGGTAGGTTTTCAATCAAACCAATAATTTGATTAGTTTGTGTTTTATTCTCAGAAAATCAAAAAGAGTAGACCGTTGTGACCCATGTGCATTGAAAATTTTGGTTAGTTTGTGTTTTATTCTCAGAAAAGGTAAACGTTTGGTAGAACATAAGGACCACATGACCAACTTTAAACAATTCAAGCTTTTAGAGGACCACACGACTACACGAGCGTCTAAGAACATTCCACATATTTAAATCGCTCTAATAAAGTTAGATTACTTTCCAAGTGTCCAATAATATAACTTATATGACCACGGTAATAGTATATGTTTATACCGGCTACGTGAAACTCACAGTATCCCAATAGAAAGAACAAAAGTGTTGACATCTGACGTAGTAAGAACTGATACCGAAATATTAAAACAAAGTGTGATGCATACGATAAGTGTCTAGAAACGAGTGGGTAATTACCCGCGCGTTGCGGCGGAGTCATTTTTTTTCCACGACCTAAATTACGATTTCTATGTTTTAAAAACTTCGTTTTTACGGGTATGTTTGGCGAAAGTAACTGTTGCTGGAACTGGAGATGGAGCTGTAGATGGAGATGGAGATTATGAAAAGAGATTATTTTTTATAAGCTACATGAAGCAACATTTGATTTTAAGAGATTATGAAAGATTGTTTTTTTTAGAAAAAATTACACGGATCGTCCCTGTGGTTTACTCAGAAATCATGTTTCGTCCCTATTTGATTTTAATTACACTGATGGTCCCTATTTTATCAAACATGTTTCACTGATAGTCCCTATTTTGGAAAATAAGGACTATCCGTGTAACAAATTTCAAACAAACTAATTACACAGTTAGTCCCTATTTTGAAAAATAGGGACCATCAGTGCAATTACTTTGAAAATTAGGGACCATCAGTGTAATTAAAATCAAATAGGGACGAAACATGATTTCTGGGTAAACCATAGGGACGATCCGTGTAATTTTTTCTTTTTTTTATAATCTCATATAAGTTCATTTGCCAAACAAAGATTGTATTTTAAATAGCTTATTTTTTCAAAATAATAATCACAATCTCCTCGTAATGCCAAACATGCCATACGTATACATTGTGAAACCCTGGTACTTTCAGCATCAAACTGAAAGTATTTATTTAGGTGTACTAATATGCATATTAGGCAAAAAAATGGGTCAAAGGCAGTCCAATAGATCCACACATATTGTACAATATGTGATATGTGATGAGCGAACTTGATTTGCTAAAAATGGCTCAATGTCCAAAATCTCTCCAATTTTGTCTTCATATGTGATGTTTTTTTTAGTATATTGTATAATATAATGTAAACAACAAAAAGTCAAATAATTGCAAAGAAGTATAAGAAAAAAAAGCATAATTAAACAGACACTTAAACAATTGCTAAAACACGTTGGACATACATAAATCATATTTGAATATATATGCATAGTGTATAAAGATAGTATACGAATAAAAAATTATACTGTCTATCCAATAATATTTGATGAATTTGGTAAATTTGATTATCTGTGATCATAAATTTGCAACACTTTTTTATAAACTATGTTGGTGTAGTGTTCGTGAGTTCATCTTCTTCGTCACAAGTTACAATTTTTAAGTCTGCTCATTTTTGACACGACACATCAACGTACAACTTAGAGCTCTAGGTGTGGTAACGCCATCACCGGCGTTATGCCTAGGTGGTAGTGGCGTTGGTGGCGTTACCACACCCCACGTCTGCGTTGGCCAACGGCGTTGGGCACGGCGTCAAGCCACCAACGCGCGTTGGTGTGATTTTTTTTTGCCTTTTAAAAAACTGAGTGTGTGTAAAGTGTGTGTCTGTGTGTGTTTTTGTGTGTGTGTTTAAGTGTGTTTTGGTGTGTGTTTGCTGTGCGCAGGTCATGAGGAGGAAGAAGAAGCAAAAGAGAGTTTTTACATTAGTGGTCCTTGTGGTTTTTGTAAGTAAAAAAAATTGTTTTAGTTTTATAAAAAATGTTATTTACTTGTTTTAATAAATGAAAAAGAAAAAAATCGGTAGGTCTCAAAAAGTGATGTTAATGGTGTTGTGGCTTTGATGTGTCGGTGTTAATGGTGTTACCATACCTTGTGCTCTTAGGTGAATGATAGTTGTTAATTGTCATAGCAAAAGAAACTGATATGGGGAATTGTTTCCTTGTTATCTTCAATGGAAGTCGCTTATCTGATGGTGTTATGCGCATCCTTGGAATGAATACTTTCGTCCCGAAATTACTACTATTTATTGTATATGCTTAGATGCGAGTTTTCATCAACCTCTTAACGTGTAATATTTTTTCATTGCACAAACCATTTGGTTGGTTAACATTTTGCAGAAGTATTATCAAACACCTAGTTTTACTGTAAACGAAATTTCGTTCATTAAAATGTATGCTTACTTGTTAATTGATATGCGTAGCGAGTAGTTTATTAGTGTTTGCTAAGTGATACGGATTTGTGATTTAAGTGTGGAATTATAAAAGGTATGTGATTCATAATTAAACATATTATTTAGATTTGTAATTTTATTGTTCAAAGGTCAAAAACCGAAGAATAATCAAATTACGCATCTAATAATTATTTTCTTTCTAAAAGATCGTTTTCAATAAAGACCTACGTTGTGAGGATATAATCTTGTTTAAGGATCATAATTCGTCGTCGAACCTTATTCACACTTAATGAACTTATTACGTCACTTAGCAAACATATTTCTCATATATAACTTTTTAGATCATTTTTAGTATAATTAGTTGCTTGTTTGTTAGTTGGTAATTCTAGAATTAATATTAGTATTAATAATAGTATAAAATTAGTTTTATTAAAATTAGTTTAATTCCAAAACCTAAAACTTAAAACGACAATCAAGCATCAAACAATAAACACAAACGTGATTTTCAATTCATCTTTCATTGGGACACGACACCCGGAAGGTTGACTTATACTTGTCCTCAAGTATTCGTATGGAGCCTAATGAAAAACTAAAACTATATTAAAACGGGTAATTTGATAAAAATAATATTCCAAAATATTATACACCATTTATCAGATACCATTAACTCAAAAGCTCAAAAACACAAACATTATCAAATATCAATTTAGAAACAAAACAAACAATCCCTGATGACAAAAAGATGAATATTTTAAAGCACACAAATTTTTTTTCATTTCTTCATAGCTAACGGACTTGGCTACCACTTATTGGTAATTCAATTAAAGAATCAGGCAAAATCGACCAACGAAGCGGCAATTTTATTTATACAAACGAATCAAATACCAAACCAAATTTACATGTACATACTTAAAATTCCCAAATTTTAAATTGACCAAAGAAAACTAGTGTCGTTATCCCTATTTATAATGAACAAATGACCTAACTGTCAATTCTAAAGACTCAAATTAAAATATATACGAAAACCTAAATACCAAATTTACCGAACACCAAAAAATATAGGCTAATATAATATATTCACAAAATATTAAATAGGACACACATTACTAGTTATTAATATTATAAAACATAGAAAAAACAAAATACCAAGTTTACCAAATATCCTTATAAGTTTAAGTCGTTTTTCTAACAAATAACATGTCTCCTTTTGAGTTGAAGGTAAAAGAGCATCTTGTTCACCTTACATCATTACTGCCAATCAATAACGCTCGAAAAATATTAATTCCCGAGCTATTTGATCATAAGTAGCATCTCCGCACTAACAAGAGTAAAGACTACCAAAAAACATAAATCATAACAAACTATACACATCAAAGACAACATATTAAAAGTTTAACGTGTGGGTAAATTGTAAACATGTTTAATAATCAAGATTATCTATTATTGTAAGTTTTGTATGGTTAAATAATAGGTCATGTTGACCATGATAGGTAATCTTAAGCTTTTTGTGAGATTTGAAAGAAAAGTGGACAGCCATTAAAAATTTGTACTCGTATTTTATCTTAATTCGAATGTACATTCACAACAATTATAACACTACCTCTTATATTAATGAACATGAGAAGATATTAATCCTTAAATAAATGTAATTAAAAATTTAAACTTTAAGCATAGTTAACTTAATTAATTAGTTTTGTATGATAATCTTTTGCATCTTACATAATGTTGTGAAAAACATCACATTATGCCTACTTTATATTAACCATAACTACCTCCTACTAAATTCAAGTCAATGTCGTCTCAATATTGCAAAATAATCATGCAGTATACCGTGCGACCAGCAAGTTTATGGGTTGGTTTATTAAAACATATTTGGAGCAAACAATGTGACGAGGTTCACGTTACCCTTGATCATTAATGTTGGGAAAATAGATTGTAACAGACTTAATACTAGTAGTATAACAGTTAAGTCTGGTAGTTATAGTTAGGTCTGTTAGTATTGTGTTAATACTGGCAGTACTAAGTTAAGTCTGGTAGTACTAAGTTAGTACTGGTAGTCTTAGCAGTACTAAAGTTAGTACTGGTCATAGTTAAGTCTGGTCATAGTTAAGTCTGTTTATGAAACAGAATAGTAATAGTTAATAGTTATCTTAGAGATATCTTAGGAAATATCTTAGGAAAGGATATGTGTTATCCTTTCACACGGTTGTAAAGCCCATTAGGGTTTCCTTGGTGTATAAGAGGAACCCTAAGGCACAAAGTTATGTACTACACAACGATTTGAGAAATATATAGAAGCATAGGAAACACAGCATTTTAGTATTTCTTTCTTCTGTACTCTTGTGTTTAGATTCCGCATTAACACTTGATTTTCATAGTTAGTGTCTCTCTATGTCTGTGTGGATTGTATACAAGTTATCTATTGTTCTATAAAGGCGTGACAGATCCTAAAGAAGGACCTACAGTGGTATCATGCCATTAGAGGGGACTCTGAGAAGAAGACAACATATAGAACCACAAACAACAAACCAATTCTAAAATGTCACAACCTGCAAATGAAGATTTCTCACCAAATCTCAGTGATTGGAGAAGAATCAAACATGAAGATGCATCAGGACACTGGTGCTGCACCTCAAACACAACACAAATAGTTCTCCCAAATATGCAATCTCAAATATCAAACTCCAAATTCTGAAGAAGGAGGAGTATGATATATGGGCAATGGAGATGGAGCATTACCTTGAGTACATGACAATGAAGTTATGGAAGGTGATTCCAAATGGTAACTCCAAAGAAGAGGAATTTCAAAGGAAAGGATGGGTTGTTCGAGTACTTTCACCAGTCTCAGCTGCAGAGATTCAAGCTATTGAAAAGAAAGGAGGTAATATATTTTGCATGAGCCATCCTAAGGAACATATGAGAGATTCATGGAATGGATGATGCAAAGAGAATCTGGGAAGCCATCAGACTAGGTTTGGTGGTAATGCAAAATTCAAAGACAATTAGAAAGCTATTTTTTAAACAACAGTTTGAGAGCATTTAAGATATCAATTCTGATGGGAACTAGAATGGGATATGACTGTTTACAGTTACTTTTCAATGGAAGCTCTGGTGCTGAAGTAGTCGACAGAAGATGCAAATCGTAAGTTTCTTAGATCTTTGCTTCAGCATGGTCAAATTGGCACATGACACATGAGAACTAATCCAGAGATTGACAATTAATCTATTGATGATTTGTATAATAAAACCTTAGAGTGTTTGAGCCAGAAATTCAAGGATGCTCCAAAAACCTTCTTTCAAGTGCTCAAAATGTTTGCTTCGTTTCCAAAAACAAAAGTAGCACACTAATAAGGTTAAGTCTGGTTTTTTGGTGCATACAGTTCTTGCACTACCTTCTTACTTCTTCAACAAATGTTTCCTGAAAAAAGAAGTTCTTGCTGGTTTTGCTTGAGCAGCATGTTCTTTTCTTTGGACAAGCTTTCATTCCTATTCTCCTATATCTTTAGGTTTTTATCTTTTTATTAATTCTGTGTATTACAATTTTTTGCATTATGTTTTTCTTGTTTTAGTCTAATTTGAGGAATAGCATGGATGAAAGGGTGGAGTGCACGGTTTTTAACTGTTGTACATCCATATTTAATTTGTTGAAAAAGAGTTTAATTAGAGCGTTGATCTTTTAATTAATTCTGTTTGACCAAATTAAGTTGGTAGTGCAAATTATTAATACTGTGGTTATTGTTAATGCTGGTTGGCGGGAATTTTTGACTTTTTCTGGTTTCTCACTGTTTAAAATGTTACACGTTAGAGATTTTTACGGCGCAATAGTCATACAACAGAGAAGATATATATAGATAAGTTTGTTTTTCTCTTTCATACTTATCTTTTTATTGCTATCTTTCTTTTGCAAAGTAAAATTTTCTTATAACCTCAATAGTCAAGAGTCTGTACCAGCATCTCTAATTTTTAATCGCTTCAAAACCAAGATCTATAATAACGATTGTCCAATGGCTCAATTGAATATTGTGACAAAAAACAATCAAGAGAAAAAAAACAAATGGGATTTTTGCGCAAAAACCATGACGGTCTAGAAGTTCAGGTCTGCTGAGATAGTGGATTTTCTTCGAGGTTCACACCTCAGGTATGCCTTAACTGCTAATCCAACTATCTATGATTCTCTTGTAAAACAATTTTGGCAGAGTGCTATCACAAATACTAAAGCCGATGGGTCTCTAGAAATTAATGCAACCATTGATACCATAAGGTACACAATCTCTGAGGCGTCAATTAGGGATTCATTCATTAGACCGACGCCAAGGAAATAACAATGTTCGTCAAAATGCTGGCCTTTTTTAGGAAGGGGCAAATAAGGGTATCCCACTGATGGAACCTTTACTTTTTGGAAAAGTTTCTTTACACCCCAATGTCGATTTTTAGTCCACCATCTTTTACACTGTATAAGCTCTAAAAGTGGTGGATGGGATCAATTCGGTAGCAATATAGTACTGCTTTTGATCTGTCTATCAACTGTAGAGTTTTATACTTTCTAAGGCTTATTTTTAATGGGGTATGGTGGGCAAATTTGAAGAGCAAGGACCAAAGTTTTTGATGTATTCCCGTTTTCTGCAAATGATTTTGAATATTCAAACAGAAACCAAACACCTTTATCTAGCTGTGAGCCTGACCAAAAAGATCTTTGGGAATATGAAAAGGGGTTTTTGGGGGGCACCAAGACCTTTATTGCCTTCTATGTTACTTGTTGCCACTAACCCTAATGCAGGACAAAGAAACATGCTGCTGTGGCTCAATCCTAACCCTCCTCCATCAAACACCTCACTGCACCACACCACCACCTTATCCCTACCATACACACAACCTTATCCCTACACCTACACCACCACCTATCCCTACACCTACACCACCACCTATCCCTACACCTACACCACCACCACCAATACATGAGACTGAACCTACACCGGATGAGCACATCTATGAGGAGCAATCTCCTGTCCACCATCATTTCTCACCCCCACAAGAACAGGCTCCAAGTCAAATGCCTATGGATGATCTACTTCATGAAGTCCCTAAGTTGATATCAAGAATTGACAGCCTAGAAATGGATCTCAAACAAACCAAATGAAAAGACCATGGGGAAATGCATAGTGAAGTTAGTCAAGAGGTGAAGAAGTTAAAAGGATTTTTGAAAAGGAGGAGGGAAGTTGGTTTTGACAGATTTAGAGGAAGAAGAACTGAGGCTTCAAGGAGGAACAGTCAAGATGATCCTCTCTAAAATAAATAGTGATCATTAATATAGTCGTACAAAGACATGAAAAATGAGAAATGTTACAAAAGGCACATGCTTCAGGGGAGGAACAAGTGGAAGATATAAGCCCAAACACTCTTGAAGCAGCCAAAACTCTCTCAAAGGTTGCCTCTTTAAAGTCAAGGTCCATTGACAAAGGAAGGAGGTACAAGAGAAGAAGAGAGACTAAAAGTAAAAAAGTAGTCTCAAGCTTGGACTTTCAAGAAGATGATACTGGTGCTGAAAAGATTAATACTGCTGGTGAGATTAATGCTGCTAGTATTGAAGTTAATACTGCTAGTAAAGTTAATACTGGTAGTATTGAACTTAATACTGTTATTGAGCAAGATAGTACTGCTGGTGAAAATAAAGGACAAAGAGAAGGGAAAGCTCCTATGCTGAGTGAAGAAACTCCAAAGAAGTCAAAGGAACAAATCTTACAAGAAGAAGCTAGCCTTGCAGAAGCAATCAGGTTGGATTCCTTACAAAAAGAAGAGGAGGCTAAGCAAATTCATTTGGATGCTCTCCTAGCACAAAGAATTGCAGAAGAATAAGAGCTGACTGAGCAACAGAAGAAAAGAAAAGCTCAAGTACAGTTTGAGGCTCAGTATTACACAAATGAAGACTGGGATTTGATTAGAGCAAAACTTGAAGCTAATGCAGAGTTGTCAAAGAGCATGCTTGGAAGTGAACTTCAAGGAGAAGACTTTGCAAAGAGAATGGTGGATATTGTAAATCAAAGAAAGAAGTTGTTTGCTGAAGAAAGAGCCAAAGCTAAAAGGAACAAGCCCATGACCCAATCACAGCTGAAAACTTACATGATGAACTACTTAAAGAATCAAGGGACATGGAAGATAAATCAGCTGAAGAAATTGAGTTTTGCAGAAGTCAAGGAAGAGTTTGACAAGCTTGTAAAACAGATTGAGTCCTTTGCTCCAATAAGTTTTGAAGCCACTAAAGCTAGCTTGAAAAGATTTGGTGAAGAGCTTCAAACAAAGACTCCAAAAAGACTGAAAGAAGATAAAGATGATGAATCAAAGGAGGATGAATCAACAAAGAAGTCTGGAAAGAGAAGAAAGCAAATGGCAAGGAAAGGTATGAATACAAGTGTTGATGAAAATGATTCTGAAGATTCAGATAAGGTTGGTAAGCATGAAGAGTCTAACACAGGTACTGAAACTCCTATTAATCCTGTTCCTGTAGCTATGAAAACACCTAGTGTAGCTACTTATAAGATTATTAAACAAGGAGAAAAAGGAGTATACCAAATTGTTAGGGAAGATGGAACAGATATTCGTATAATTAATTTTTGGTGCAATGCTAAGGTTATTTAGAGAGGACCATACTGAGTGTACAGGTTAGTAATGAATTAGGTATGGGATGGATGAGCCTCGGGTAATTTAGAGAAGGGATTTTGGAAATGTTTAAGAATTATGTTTGAAGAAC
This sequence comes from Tanacetum coccineum, assembly GCA_026074375.1. NCBI lineage: Eukaryota > Viridiplantae > Streptophyta > Magnoliopsida > Asterales > Asteraceae > Tanacetum > Tanacetum coccineum. The sequence continues at coordinate 11,124 of BQNB010059966.1, read as the reverse complement.
CTCTTAGCACAGATTCTATCTGGAGTAAGATAGGACAGCAAAAGATTATAAGTTGGAGATATTATGATACTTGTAGGGTACATTGCTTAACTTAGGAATCTATGGCTGTTTATATGTTGTTTGAGAGAACAATATCACTTTCTGCCGAGGTATGTAAAACAATGTAGATAATGAAGCATTTGGATGGAAGATGACGTGAAGATTGCTATAGATTCTGTTGAACATGATGGAAAACAAGCAGGATTAGAAAGTAGTGAATGGTAGGGTTGAAAGCTAGGATAGAAGTGAGAAGGATAACACTGGTGAAGGTGCTATGCACTAACACAACAAATGGTTATTAGTTCACCATGTCTAACCGACATAAGGACTGGCTAGTCCAGGAGCAAACGACTCTTGGTAAAGACTTCTCAAATCCGTTCTATGGTTGACAGCTTGCAAATAAGTTGTATGGTTTTCAACTCACCATATCTGTTAAAGTGAAGAGTTTGTGCTAGCCCACCAAGTTTTATGGCTTGTGGTTAAGCTGTGGAAAACCATAATAGTCCATAAGATTATGGCTATGGTGAAGACTATGCAATAAATCCATATTAGATGGTAGACAATTACAAAAATTGTATGTTTTCAATGCACATGTATTTATACTGAATCATGGCTACTCCAGAGCAAACAGCTAGCTGGTAAAGAGTTATCAAATCCGTTAATAGCTGATGATTTCTCAAAATCATATGGTTATCAATGTACCATGGTCTTACAAACCTAAACATTGGCTAGTCCATAGCAAACGGCTATGGTAAGACCACAAATCGTTTATGGTGGTGTATGTCAAAAAACTATATTTTTGTTGCAGTCAAGATTGGAGTGCTATGAAGACTAGTTGCTGTCAAGATTTGAAGACTTAAAGACACATATTTGAAGACAGAAGTTCAAGACAATCCTCTAAAGCCCAAGGTGAAGCTTAAAGTATTTAAAGATCGAGAATGTGTTGAAGGAACTTGAAGTTCATGAATGAAGATCAAGTTAGGGGAGGATTGTTAGGAAAATATTGTAAACAAATACTGTTAGTATTACAAGTTACAGTTGTTAGTTATAGTTTAAGTACTGATAGAAATAGTTTAGGTGATGTTGTGTTTATTAAGAGGCTCTGATCCGAATGCTGATTCGCCACCATTGATTGAATATTCGGTAGAAAAGTCTGAATCTGATTCCCATCTTAATCTGAATAAGTGGTCAAGAAGTCTGAATCTAAATGAAATAAAACTGTTTGTTTTGGTAAAAATGTATAAATGTGTTAAACAATAGTTTTCACAATTTAAATATAAAATGATTGCATTCGCACAAAAAATAATTTTTATTAAATAAAAAAATGTATAAATGTGTTAAACAATAGTTTTCACAATTTAAATATAAAATGATTGCATTCGCACAAAAAATAATTTTTATTAAATAAAAAACAAAATATTTATATATAATCAATTTAAAGTTAAAAGTATTTAAAAAAACATGCAATCTCATGTTTATTCGACAAAAATAAGCGTGTTAGAACGAATTAACTAAATGAGTCACGTTAGAATTAAGATGTATGAGTCCGAAACCGTACCCTTTAATTTGAACAAAATATAAATTGACGCATATTATCTTATACATTTTTTATATAACAAAACATATGCAATCATTCTATTTAATACTTTTAATACAAAAGATAAAAGTGAAATAAGAAAAAAAAATCAAAAAGTAAAAAAATAAAATAAAAGTAAAGTAGAAAATAAAAAAAGAAAAGAAAAAAAAGACATTAAGAGGTGTTAAGACACCCTCTCCACATCTAGTCCAGTAAGAGGTTTATGCCTCTTACTGCCTCTTAATGGCCAGAAAAAACAAACGCTCTTAACAGTGTTTGGATCTTACTGCCTCTGAATGACATCTCTGGGCTATATTAATTGTTAGGAAAATATTGTAAACAGACTTAATACTGTTAGTATTAAAGTTAAGTCTGTTAGTTATAGTTAGTACTGATAGAAATAGTTAGTACTATTAGTATAGAAGTTAAGTCTGGTAGAGCAAGTTAAGTCTGCCAGCATTAACTTAAGTCTGACAGTATTAAAGTTAATACTGTTTGACTAGACAGTTAAGTCTGTTGTAATTATAGTAATAGTTATCAATTAGCGTTAATCTAGGAAGAGATAAGCATTATCTCTTAACGCGTTTAGGGTTCCTTAAGTCTATAAAAGGAACATAGAATAGTATTGTAAACATATGAGTTGATTGAGTATTCACAATCAAATAGTAATAGTAATAGCAAGTTTGGTATTCGTTCTTGTGTTCATCTTGGTATAGATATTGATATTCCGCGTCAATATTTGTATTCACAGTTATTGTCTCTCATAGTATCTTTGGATTTATTCAAAGGACTATCAGTCGTTCAAGGCTCATTGAGATCCTGTTTATAAGGACCTACATCCTACATACTTATGACAAAAGCTGAACATTATTACTTAGTGATATTGTGTGAAATAAGATAATGGGAAGGATAGTGACATCAAATTGTTTTGTAATTTTCATTTTACCATATTGACTTACGAGGTCAATTTTGTACAGGAGCGTGAGAAACAACACATAAAGGAGGAAGTTGGGGTACTTTTCATGTGGTACGGGTAATCCTATTGATGACTGCTGGAGGTGTGACCCAAACTGGCGACGCAACCGCAAGCGCCTTGCTGACTGTGGGATTGGTTTTGGTCAAAATGCCATTGGAGGCCGTGATGGACGCTTTTATGTAGTGACTGACTCCAGAGATGATGACCCTGTTAACCCACGACCTGGGACACTACGCCATGCTGTCATCCAAGATGCTCCACTCTGGATTGTCTTCAAACGTGACATGGTTATCCAATTGAAGCAAGAACTTATCATGAACAGTTTCAAGACCATTGATGCTCGTGGGGTCAATGTCCACATTGCTAATGGAGCTTGTCTTACAATCCAGTTTGTTACTAACATTATCATCCATGGTTTACACATCCACGACTGTAAACCTACCGGAAATGCCTTGGTGAGAAGCTCCCCTTCCCATTATGGTTGGCGGACAATGGCTGATGGTGAAGCAATTTCCATCTTTGGGTCAAGCCATATATGGGTCGATCACAATTCTCTATCTAACTGTGCTGATGGACTCGTGGATGCTGTCATGGGCTCAACTGCTATCACCATTTCAAACAATACTTCACTCATCACAACGAGGTGATATTGTTGGGCCACAGTGAATTGTACACAAGAGACAAGCAAATGCAAGTGACCATTGCCTACAATCATTTTGGAGAAGGTCTTATTCAAAGAATGCCAAGGTACTAAATATCGAATTAAGTTCACAAGAACACGTAAGCAAAAGTTAATTAGTTGTATAACTTGTGTTCTATAAATGAATTACAGATGCAGACATGGGTATTTCCATGTGGTGAACGACTACACCCATTGGGAGATGTATGCTATTGGCGGAAGTGCAGACCCGACCATTAACAGTCAAGGAAACAGATTCACTGCGCCTAATAATCCATTTGCTAAGGAGGTACTGATAGTTAATACAAACCTATGACTCCATCAGACAAGAAGTTCAACAAGAAAACAGGCATAAGGAAGAAGGCCAAGAGTGGATGGAAAAATGCCTGTGGCATTTTGATAAGATAAAAGTTTGAATGTTACAATTGCCACAAACACTCCGCATTTTGCCATGGAGTGCAAGTTTAAAGTTTTCAAAAGAAGGTAGCAATGCAGGAAGCAACAGAGGGTCAAAGATTTCAACCAGTGAGAACTGAAAAGGAAGCTTTGATTACTATTGATGAAGTCAGATTAATTGGGAAGTAGCAGACCTACTTATGACAGAACTCAATCATGCTCTAATTGGCTTCACTTTGAAAAACTGAGGTATCCATGTGCACTAAATTGTGTTTTAGATTCATATAAAGTGCACTTTCAATCAAATTATGATGAATTACAATTTGAATTTGGATGACCATGAAGCGAGCTTATTGTTGCCCATAAGCTAGCTGTTAAAAATTAAGAATCTCAGACTTAAAGCCTCCCACAAACAGCAATCTTCCTTAAATTGAAAATAAAATTTTCAAGCTAATCAAATTTTGAAAAAGAATTAAAAGCTGAAAAGTATAGAAGAATAAGAATAAAGCTGGTAAAGTAACAAAGCTGCTTTAGAAAAAATGTGATTCTTGGATTACATCTTCTAAAAAGTCTTTGAAGCTAGTTGATGTGGATGAGCTCAACAGTTAAGGATAGTGTTAGGTAGATCAACAAATCAAATGCTGAGTCCTGAGATATAGGAAGAAAAAAGTAGAGGTATTTTTTGCTTTTATGGAAACAGAAGCAGGAAATTATCCACATCCCACTATACAGCAGATTTCAAACTGGTATAGTATAAAGGTGTCCTCATCCTCTTAGTGGTGATTATACCCCTAGGGAACAGGAGGACATAGATATTCTCTGAATGATTATGGCAAACAGGACCATCACCTAAATCTCTATTTCTACAGTGTCTAATGCTAGTTCATTGTTTTTTCCCCATCGTCCCAGTCCAATGAACAGTGATGGGGAGCTTGGAACTGTGTCTAATGCAAATTCCACTATTTACTCAACTTGTCAATCCAATGACAGTGATGGGGAACAAGGAACTGTATCTGACCATTCAGTCAATGATGACCCTATCACTATACAATTCCTTTAATTAGCAGGTACCCATATTCACTGACCAAAAAGACTCAACCAAAGTGCCTAAACCCCAACAAAACATTAACCACATAAGTTTGTGCTCAGCATGTAAAAACACCTTAGCCAAGCCAATTAGGACACAGTGACTCTCACCCTATTCTTCATATAATAGACAATTTGAATCAAATGAAATAGAAAGGGAATTAGGTGCAGGATCTCTTTTGAAAGAAAACATGTTTTGTATGTGGAAGTCCTTAGTCACGTAGATTAAGGATTTTGACTATTATGAGAAAAAGATTGGCAAGGGAAGCTTCATTTAAGAGCACAAGAAGGGTGTTCATGCTACTAGTTAGGCAACTACACCAGCCTGGACTAACTCTATACAGGGTGAATAAAGCAAATCAATTCACATCCCAGAACCTGTACAACTAAACAACAATAACCCAACCTTAGTACTAAGGCTAGCAACACTATTAATCCTGGTAGGGTAACAATTTAATACAGGTTATAGGGAATGAAAGTTCTATAGTTCATCTGTCACTCAATTTAAGTCTGGTGCTTCCTGAGATTTAATACTGGCACGCACATGATAATACTGTCAGAGTAAAATAGCAGTATTATCAAACCAGACTTCACAGGTGAATCTCAAAGCCAAAAGAAAAGATATTCAAAACAAAGTTCCCAGTAAATAGACCCTTTTCAAGGAATACATCCATACAAGTCAAATAAATAGGCTGTTAAGGTCCCAAATGGGTACTATGCTGATTAAGACCTCAGACATGTTTTTATTTTGGAGAAAAACAACACCACAACACTCCAATACCAATATTGGAACCAACCCCTGATTCATTATGTTCAAGTTTCTCTCAAGGTCCACAATGTGAGACCCAAGCTTGTTGAAGGCAAGGGTCCGTGCAAGAGAAACTCATCTCTTTTTGTATGTGCCAGGACATCCACTGAAGCATAATGGGAGCATAGAGGTATTTTTGATAGTGGATGTTCTTGGCACATTACTGGAAACAGGGCCCATCTTGAAGATAATCAGAACGTTCCAAAGAGCGGGATCATTTACAGTTTGGAGGAAGTAAGTTAGTCTCAGATGGGAAAAAAGGTACAATTAGGTTAGGCCCCCCCAAAAATTTATTTTATTTTTTTTTAAAAGGTTTTTTGATGTATGTGGCTTTTGTGTGAAAGAACTTGGACACATTTTAATTTATTCTCCACCATATCACAGATATGATGAAAAAAAGTTAAATGTACTTTTAACTGAAAAAGAGTGTTTTGTGTGTGTCCACTGACTTCAAGAATGCCTTATGAAAATCAGGGTTTCTTCTAAATTCCTAGTCAACACAACATGTAAACTTTTATATGAAAAATGTTTGATTCTTCAAAAGTGAAACACCTGTTTATTAGGCAAAAGCCTGGGGATCTAAAGCAAGCTAAATTGAGGCACAGGAGGTTAGGTTTACCTTAATTTCAAAAGGACTTAAATAAACTTGTATAGGATAATCCTAGTTAGAGGGTTACCTTCCAAGAGTTTTTCAAAATGACCACACTTGTGTTGCTTGTCAGAAGGGAAAGCATCACAAGGCCTCCTGTAAGGTCAAGATTGATAGATAAGTACCCACCCATATACATACCTTGCAAATGGTTTATTTGGTACAACTCGGAGGAGTATCAACCCATGCAAGTTACTGTCTATGATACTGATGACTGTCAAGGGTTTTGTTGGGTTTTCTTCCTAGCCAAAAAAGGATGAGACTAAGTGGCATCCTTAAACTTTTTATCAGACAAGATAGAAAACCACTTAATCACAAAGTAAAAATCATTAGATCATATAATGGGACAAGATTATATAAAAAACAGGTTATGCATGATTTCTGTGGGGAAAAGGGTTATAAAACAGGAGTTTATAATGCAAGAACTCCTCAGCAAAATGGGGTGCTGAGAGAATGAATAGGGACCCAAATAGAGGCTGCTATACAATGCTACTGACTACCACTTACCTACCACTTTTTGGGCAGAATCAGTTAATACTGCTTGCTATACCTTCAATAGGGTAAGAGTGACCAAGCCTCAAAACAAAACTCCTTATGAGCTTTTGTTTGGCCACAAACCAATCCTTAGCTACATAAGACCATTTGGGTGCCAGTACAATTCTCAATACTCATAGCCATTAAGGAACTTTTGATGGAAAATCTGATATGGTTTTCTTGTTGGTTTACACTGTAAGGATAGTAAAGCCTTTAGGGTTTATAACTTTAGTCACCAAAATAGTGAAGTAAACCATCATGTCAACTTTCTTGAGGAAAAACCCCAATGTACAGGGAATAGGCCATAGTGGACGTTTGACATAGACATCTACTGAACTCTATGAACATATACCCTGTCTCCTTAAACAAAATCAAGCTAACCCCTGCAGGTTTCACAGGAATCAGTGATTAATGATGTGCAAACAGAGGAGGATTGCAGACCATAAGATTGTGGTTTCTTCTACGATCCATTCTGAAAAAGATTTCTACAAAGAAGACCTCACTCCCCAAGGCACCATCTTCTACACCAATATCCAAGCTGCAGATAACATTTAATACTTTAGAGAAAGAATTGATGCTCTTAATCTTGAAGCACTTAGACCAGTGACCCTACAACAGTACCTACTACCATACTAATCCTTTAATACTGGAAGATTTAACCGAAATACTGCTTTTTGATGAGGTTAAAATTGGGCAAATACTGAAACACTATCTCTCCTAGTGCTGATCATGAAGAAGAGGTCTTCTCTAATGCAGATGATGATGAGATGCCAAAATACAGGATTTATGGATAAATCAAATGAAGGTATTTTGAAAAGGCTTCTTATGATGATGATGGGATTATTTCTGATTTCAACAATCTACCGAGATGAGGTTAGATGTTCCTAACAAATCCCACTCTAAGGATTCACAATGCACAACCTCAAAGTCAAATCCTTGGAGATTCCCAATACACCTGTTCATACTAAAGCTCCTCAGAAATCACTGAGGCAGCATAGCTCTAGTGAGTTACATACAGCACAAAATACCAAAGAAGCAATCATAAAGATCACAACATTGTCTTTTGCTTGCTTTTTATCACAATTTGAACCAAGGAAAGTCTCAGAAGCCCTTGAAGAAGGAAGCTGGGTTGAAGCAATCAATAGAACTGTTGAAAAGTACAATATACAACAAGTATGGAGTTTTGGTTGATTTACCCAATGGTGCTAAGGTGAAGGTAACTAAATGTGTTATACAGGAACAAAAATGATGAAAGGGGATTAGTTGTCAGGAAACAAAAGCAAGGCTGTTAGCTCAAGTCATAGACAAGAAAATGGATTGATTAGATGATGTTTTTGCACCATGTAGCAAGAATTGAAGCTATCAAGGTTTGTTTTGGCCTTTGCCTCATTTATGGTGATCATAGTCATCAAATGGATTTACTAAAGTGTTTACGTTTCGCGATAAAATACGTTTAGGGATTAACATAACCACCAAAACTTATCTACGCTTCAAAAAATACCCAATAATATACCCAATACCTAAAGTTTTATAAAACTTTACCCATGTTAACATTGTTAGTCATATTGTACATAAAATGAATCAACTAAAAACTACACATTACAAGTATACACTTTATACATTTAAATATAAGATTCTTTTATAACTATTCAAGTATTAACAAGATATTCCAAAAAAGATAAAATCACCAATAGTTCATGTTACCCTCCTAATTTTTCATGGCTTAATATACAATTCTTAAGGACATGAATCTACATTTTTACTAACTAGGTCCTTTGTACAACTTATACTCATTAAGGTTAAGCTAGAACGTGTTGGTTTGACCAAACTTTCTTCTTAAAACCCTCCTAATGTTCTCTTGACCAAAGACTTTCCTAAGACTTCCAATAGTGTTCTTCACTAGCCTTAGCATATATAAATCATGCATACTTGTGATAGAACACACACACACACTCATTTCCTTAGTAAAAATTCACACATACTCTCCCTTTTGGTCTCTCTAGCTCACGACTCACCCTAAACAACACCAATAATCCATACAAAAATCATTTATAACATTTACATACATTCCTAACATCATTTCTAAGATAACCAAAGGTGGTTAGAAGGGTTAGTTTTGATGTTTACTCATGGGAAGGGTTAATCAAGCAAGAAAGCAAGCTAGGGTTTTAATTATTTTTAGGGTTTTCAAGTCTTGCAATGATAGGGTTTAGTTGCTAAACAAGGGTTTAGCTCTTGTTGTTCATTGCCATACATCATATTAAGGTCATTTAAAACTCTTTATGTCCTTACATTTATGATTTTATGTACATATAGGTTCTATGGAGCAAATCACCAACTAGGAAACTTATGTACATGAAATATGGATTTTTACACTTGGTTATGATTTGATAAACTTTTGTATATGTTGTATGAATGTTCATTTCATGTTATAATGGATGTATAAGTGATGTACAAGTATGGTTTAGGTATAAAAAGCTTACATAAACAAGTTATCTAAAATGTATACTTATGAAAGTTAATGAACAAATAGTATGCACACATATGGATCTTGTGATTCTTGGACATTTTTGGACGATGATGGACTTAAGGACCCTAGGAATGTAATACATGTGATAATGAGTATTGTAATGGACTTGTACAAAGTGCAAGCTAAAAGTTATAAAAACAAGCCCTAAAACACATTTTCATCAAAATATCAAAACATTCCTGTTAGAAATATCGAAAATAAAAGTATTTATTTTATATTCTTTATAGAATACTACCATCCATAAGGATTCCAAAAAGGTAAGAAAACTCAAAAAAATGGTTGTAGAGGACTTGTAACAAAGTGACTAAACTAAAAAGTTATAAAAACAAGTTTTAAACACATATTAACAAAATGATCAAAATTTGTTGTTTTTATTCGAAATATAAAGTGTTTATTTTATATTTTTATAAAATACCACATGTCATGAGGATTCCAAAAAGGTTAGAAACTCAAAAAACCGAGTTATAATGAAGGAGATACGTAATTTGTAAGATTTAGTTATAAAAAGTGTTTTATAAAAGACATTTTATAAAAACTTAATACAATTCACTTCTGATATATACAAATGATTATTTTCCTCAGATATTACATATTTTTAGGATTCCAAAACATTAAGAATCGTAATTTTTCGATTAATAACGAAGGAGTTATGGATTTTTCACGTTTACGACGATAAATACTTTTATAAAACTAATTTTATAAAAATTACTGTTCACATCAGATATATTTATTTTGAAAACATCATTAATTATATAGAACTAGTACTTACGAATACGTGCTCGAAAGAATCACTAAAAACGGAGTTAAAACGAATAAAATACGACGTTTGCGAGTTGAAGACGATTAATTTTATAAAAGTATATGAACAGTAAAAGTACTGTTCACCATAGGACTTATAATATGAAAATTTAATATTTTGATAACTCGTCTTAATACGAAAGTATGGACATAAGAAACGTAAGAAACGGACTTAAAACGATAAAGTTATGCCATTTTTACTAAAGAGATATTTATAAATGTTTTTACTTTATAAATATGATTTCACTAAAATGATTAGATGGTGATGTAGCTATATAGAATTATATATGGTATTAGTTAATCAAAGTGCTTAGTACTTATACGACCTATAATCAATTAGGTTGCATTCGAGTGTAATTGTGACACATTTTTACGCATTTGATTTACATTGTTAACTCATCTACTTGAGGTGAGTTCATAGCCCCACATTTTACATTTATAATGATTTACAAGTTTTGGGGTGAGAAACATATGCATGTTAAACAATTGGACGCAAGTGGACATTTCACATTACGATTACGTGTTTGCCTAAATAGCGATAACCCTCTGAGCCCATTATCATGAACTATCAATTACTTATTGTGAGTACGAATGTTGTAAATAGATCTATTTGAGATTGACATCCCCGTTTGGGTGATTAGCTATCAATGGACAAACGAATGTATACCATGTTGGATTTAGGATGTTGCAGGTTAGAACATCATCACAGGCAATGTTGGCAATTTATATTGCAATTCATACATGTCGAGCTTCAATGTCATGAGCTTAAGGAAACGTAATTACATTTAATGATGTTTCACATGTTGCATTATCATGGGGAAATCTTGCGGTCCTACATTATACATTTTACAAACCTATGAATTCACCAATATTATTGTTGACGTTTTAAGTAATGTTTTCTCAGGATATCAATGAGGTACAAGACAAGGGATACATTGGTGGTCGTTATTTTGGAAGTCATATGCATAAAAGATTTGGTTGCATTACATTTTGGGGATGTTTCTGTTATGGACTAAAATCTTTGTATTTTGAACAATGAACAAGTGAAGTTTC
>BQNB010059965.1:21871-37104 GCA_026074375.1 Tanacetum coccineum | reverse complement strand
ATTTGTTGGTGGTTGGTATGGTGGTGCTTGGTAAACTTGATTTTGGTTGTTTTGACGGTTTTGGTTAAAATTTGTTCCACGATTTTGGTTGAAATTAGAATTGGTTCCTTAATAACGGTTTCGGTTGTTTTGAACATTTGGTTGATTGAAACCCGGTGGTCTAATTTGGTTTGCCAAATTGGAAGGTTGGTTTCTTTGAAGAAAATTGCCAACGGCTACGGTTTGTTGAAATTGTTGGATGTTGTCATGAAAAATGGGGAAATCATTTCCACCTCGAGTTAACGAACAATGGTTAAAATTGTGATTTGATCCACATGTAACACATACTTCCTTAACTGCTTTGACGGGTGCAGGAGTAGTAACAACTAAAGCTTTTATTTCATTCATCATTTGTTTCATCTTGATAGTCATTTTATCCTCGAGAGAAGTGGCTATTTGTTGCATATCGAAAGAATTATTAGAAGGTGAATAATTAGGAAGAGGAGCATCCGTACTCACTCTTGAATCACTAGCACGACTCCTTGAGTAACGAACTTTTAACTTGCTTTCAATAATCGCTAAACCTTCTTGAGGCATTTTGTCTAAGAAATTGCCACCCGCGGCAGAATCTAAGGCATCTTGATCGTTTGAATTCAAAGAATTGTAAAAAGTATCGAGTTGGTGTAGTTCCGAGAAACCATGGTGAGGACATTGACGAAGGAGTCCTTTAAAACGTTCCCATGCTTCATTAAAGGCTTCATTTGGTTTTTGGTAAAAAGTAATGATCTCATTTCGATAGTAAGTGGTTTTTGAAGGTGGGAAGTATTGGTTTATGAATTTTGAAACAAGGTCGTCCCATGTGAGAATTGATCTTGGTGGTTCTTTGTCTAACCAATCTCGGGCTTCACCGTCTAGAGAAAAAGGGAAAAGCAAAAGCTTAACCGAAGTGTTCGGAACTTCTGGATGTCTAAACGTTGAAGTGACCTTGTTAAAAAATCGAAGGTGATTGTGAGGATCTTGTCTACCCGTAAACTTATTACTTTGCACAAGATTGATTAAAGGTTGCTTAAGCTCGAAATTGTTAGCATTGATCGGTGGAACAACTATAGCATCTTCATAACCCTCGATGGGTGCTTGTAACATTTGGGCCATCGTTCGATTGTCGGCCATTGGAACAACGTTTTGTTCAACAATTGGTTCTTCTAAATCAAAATTTTCAACAACCGGAAGAGTTTGTTGTTGACGACGTCTACGAGATTGCGAACGAGTGCGCATAAAAAGAAAAACTAACAATTAAAAAGCAAAATTTTACACTAAATTTTTTTTTTTTTAAATTTTAACGGTTACACGAAAGAGACTTAAACCAAATAATCAACTACTTCACGGTAGCTCTTGAAAATTGCTTTTCAAGGTGAGCCGTACTTGGTAGAGACACAAATGGCAAGTGTTAAATCTTTTGTTCGATTTGGGAACAATTGCAAGTTCACCGGAAATTGAAATGATAATATCTCAATAGAAGATATTATTTGTTGGTGTTCGGTTACCAACTTGGTGAATTTTATTTTCTGAATTAAGACAATTTTTTTTATATTTTTGATTTTTTCTATTTTTTTTTTAATATGATAATTATACTAAAAAGAAAAAGAAAATATTTTTTACTTTTTATATTTTTTAATTTTTTTGGATTTTTGGATTTATGACAAAAAATTTAACTTCGAGGACCGAAAGGATTTCACCAAATTCACACTCGAAACGGATAATCGCTTACACAAGTCCCCGGCAACGGCGCCAAAAACTGATTGCGGTTTTATATACCTAAAATATAATATAAAATAATATAATCCCGAGAGTAATTAAGAAAGTTACCAAGTTACCTTGATAAAATTCACTCTCAAAAATATATATAATATAATATAATAAGTATTGTTTGACCGGTAAGTATGATCACCCGGTCGTTTCTCCCAACGAATCATTGCTATGGAAACCTCTGATCTCGTTTGGAATGATGATTTGAATAAGAAAAGAGATATTTTGGATTTATTTATGCTACTAAAATTAAAGGGCACAATTTAAACAACTAATAACAATTAAAACTAATTACGAAAGTAAATAAAATGCGTATTTAAGAAACAATTACAATTTAAATCTTGAATAATATAAAAAAATGGTTTTTTAACTCTAAAAATGTGCTAGGAAAAATTAAATGAACAAAAGCCTCAAATTTTTAAAAACCCCAATTGACCATCCTAATTATGTAATTAAAAACTAAGAACCCTAATTTTATAAAACTATAAACTAAAATATTAATTCTATTTTATTTAATAAGAAAGACAGGGTAGAAATGGTAAGAAATGAAACAATAGGGTAGGCGGGTGAACTTGAGTAAATTTACACTTCAGTTAAAACGAATAACCCTGAACTTAAAGAAAAGTACCAACTAGACCCCGCGATGCTAGCTTAATTTGCTTATTGAAAAAATGATTTTTAAGACAAACTTAAAACTACAAAGTTACTCAACTGCTTTTTTTATACAACTTTAATAAAGACACTTTCTAACTTTTAACAAGAGAATAAGCTAGAAAATAAGAAAATAAATGGCTGTCACAGAAAGTAGCTATTTGAGAACTTTTTAGGATTTTTGCTTATAAAGAGCTTAAAACTTGATGAAAGCTAAAACTAAAAGATGATTATTCTAGCTTAAGATGAGTATGAAAAGGATTTCCACTAAAATTTACCTAGAGATAACAACATTAGAAAGAAAATTGGACATGAGAAAAGTGTAGTTTTAGTAAAGAATTGATTTAGAACTTTTTTCAAGTAGCTTTGAAGAAGCTTATTTTTGGACCTTTAGGTGTAGAGTGAGTTCTACTTAGCTAAAAGGATTTATTAAACTCTACAAGGAAATGAGAAAAATCAAAATGGAAAAGTGGCAAAAATTATGCTAATTTGAAATGTGCACTTGCTGGTGCAATGTGCCTTGCTGATGTGTTTGGCAAGGACAGCCAAATACAAGTTATACTTCAAATTCAGAACTCTTAACAAAGTACTAAATGCTTTTCTAAAGGCCTTAACTAATTATAAGCCCTAAATGCTTATAAAATTCTAAATTCCAAACTTACTTAAACTGTCAAACTTGCCCTGGTGCAAAATGAAGGTTTATAAGATCTAAAACTTACAATTAATCAATGTAGCTTTCAAAACCTTTGTAAATCTTTATTAAAAGACTAAACTCAGCTGTTTTGAGAATTTAGACAGTTTGCTTTTGACTTTAAGAGTCAAACCATGCTTAAACCAAACACACCTTAATCTAAAACTGCCAAATTCATTTTCACCTAAAACCTTTTAGACTCTAAAACTTTGTAAAGCTTTTATCTACTTATGCTAGATTTAACCTAATAAAGCTATTTAAGAAGTAAAATTACTAGCTTATTAAGAGAAATAAGCAAGTTACTCTACTAACATATTACTACTACTTATGACAGAAAAAATGACAGTGAAACTTTACTAGTTTTAAAACTACAATAGACTGAAAACAATTCAAATTTAAGCTAAGTAAACCTTATGAACATGATTTAAATGAAGACTTAACAGAAATAAGCAAGTTGAAAATAAGCTATGAATTGGCTTAAATGAAATGTAGTAAGTTGAAACCTGAGGTAGAGTTGTCTCAGCCCTTAGCCACTCTAGTTGAATGAGTGGCTTAAAAAAAACTTAAACCTAAGTGGCTCCCAAGCCTCTAAACCAATAGAATCACAATAAGCTGAATATGAGCTTATTTGCTTGTAAGCTCCCAAATTAAGCTCAATAACCTCAAGTTATCAACATTTGAATGCAAGATGACAAAAGTGAGTAGATTAATGACTAAAAACAGTAATTTAACTAATTTCACTCCCACGCAACTTGACCAATGAGATCGTTTTATTTTGCCAGGGTGGATTGGGTTGGGTTTATGATTGATAGTGATGGATGGGTTAAGGGGTGTGAGGGGATCATTAACCCTATGGTTAATTTGGGCGGGGGTGAGTGGTTTAGAAACTAGGGTTCATGGTGTTCTTGAGTGGATTCGGTGTGTGTGTGAGTTTAATCTCTTTTGGGTAAATGAGTGAATAGTAACTGTAAATGTGTTATAAGTTAAACACGGGGTAGTGTTGGTTAGGTGGGTTAGGATTTTGAGGTAAGTGGGTGGGGCTTGCTTTTATGATTGGTTGAGAGTATGGTCCGGGTTTATTTGACCGGTCATGACCGCGCCTTTTAGTATCTATGAGGAAACTTTCACTGAGGTTCCTTGTGTTTGGCAGCACAATTTTCTTAGTTGAAAATAACTTTCATAAATTGCAAATTCAGCCCTTGAGCTTATAAAAAACAACGGAGTTGGGCTTGGTTGAATGTGGTTAGTGCAGTGGACGTAGAAGGTCTGAGGCATGATCTCTCTGGCTTCGGTCTTTGATTTCTTTAGCTTCTTGATCATCAACCGTTCTGTGTCGTTTTTGACTGTTTTTCTGCATATTTGACATCTCCAGACCTGCCACAATAACAAACTCAGTTAAAGCACATTTTGCATTTTTGGTCCGTTTTGGAATTTATTTGGGTTATTTTAAGCATAATAGCTATGGTGTATTCTAACACTTTTCAATCAACTGAGGAAAGAAAATGAGTTAACGAATTTGAATTAAAGAAGTTGAATCTCTCAAACTTGTGTCTTATGTCTTGCACTATCCACGTGACGTCGAACTTATAAATAAATCTGTGAAATATAAGTAGACCGCAACCTCTTGACAAAAACCTCATCTTCTATAAGAAGTATAAGGGATAGAAATGTGCGCATTGAGCACCATAAGAGAAAATCACACACCTTTGCTCGATTTTGACAAGTCTTCGTTCCACCATTGTAAGACACGACACCTAGTTATCTTTAATGTCATAGTCCTGCAATAACTTATACTTTAAGATATGATAGACACACGCAACTGTTTGAAACCCAAATTTACAACATCAATAAGCAATATTCAATGTCTCTACGTAATCACTTCTTCATAATAATTCTCCAAAATGAGTCATATAAATAATAATAAACTGTTGTTAAAAATTGTTCTATCCGAGATCCAAATGCGTTTGTTGTATCCATCTTTGTCAATGCTAGCGGTACAAAAATCAATCCCACTGCGGTACTAGTGTGAAAAAAATCGCTAGGCGGTACCAACATCCAAACCAATTAGCAACACTTTTTCTGTCAGAAAGCTGTCACTAAACTGTCACTGACCTGTCACTGATTGTTGCTAATCTGTCAAATGCTGATCGATCTCCTTCCTTCCATAGTATTTAGCGAACTCAATCTGTCATTATGATGTCGCTATTCTGGCTCGTATATCACATGAGCGGAGCATAGTATAATGTTCTTTGGCTAGTACTAATATAACGAAAAGTATTAAAGAGATACCAGCAGTATAAATAGAACCATATTAGGGAAGTGACCACATCCCTAAAATATCGACCCCCAATATCTGTTATCCAAAAAATTACGTCTAGAAATCAGTAGGTATTCAGGGATGGTTGTATCCCATAAAATTAGGTTTTTAATACACAAAATCCCATTTAAGATCCGAATACTTTCAATTCAGTTTCATACCATAAATCCAGATCAGAATACTGCGAATACCGCTTTAACTCATACCGTCAACAGATTATGTTCTATTTGTATGCTGTCCTTTTTCTTAACATGCTATCCAAACCCAGTACACCTTAGATAACATCTTCACGTCCATTATCCGATGCAACACAATATGCTTGTCAAACCTGCAGGCTAATTAAGTAACCAGAACATACCAAAGCTATCTGTGATGAACCACAAACTCACAAATCTAACCCTTAAGCAACAAACTGTGAATATGACTTTAAGGCAGTACAAATATCAACCTCATATCATACTAGGTTTTCCCTGAGATCACAACCTCGCTACTTTAATGACTTCATAACGGAATAGTTCTGTCAATTGTTACTTTAAAAAATCAGAGTAAAACAAACCTTTTTGCTCTTGCTATTAATGTAGCCTTTTCTTTTTGTCATTAAAGGCTTGTTGCTTTATAAACCTACGATCCCCTAAACCTGTTGCTGCTTCTAATCTTCGCCAATCTAAACTGAAACCGAAAAGCAACCTGTTGTGTTAACTTGACACTAGCAAATCTGTTATGGTACTTCTTGTACTCCATTTCACGGTACTGTTAGGAGTTTTAGAAACCTAAATCTCTGATTTTGTGTAGCGAATTTCAACTGCTGTCATTCATGTTGTTGTTTGTATCTTGTTGTTGTTGCTGATACCAGGATACCAGGAACTTTGTGTCTTCAAGCACATGTTCTACCTTATGATAGAACGAAACACCGGACTTAGATTGTTAGGTGATATGATCACAGGGGCTTGAATCCACGAATCACCAAATTAGGGTTTTTGCAAAAAACCCTAATTTCACCGATTTCCTTAATTAATTAAAAAACAGAAAATAAACACGATTAAAAACCTTGTGAATCCTAAATATCAAGAGCAACCTGCTCTGATTACACATGTGAGAATCGTTTAAACATCTGGGATTAGTTTTACAGATAATATTGAATGCAGAACGAATAATAACGAAAACCAATATTATCAAACAAGGTTTTTTATTCAAATGATTTCCCTATTAGCCCAACTATAACTTGGGGCTACTAACTACTACATAGACATCTATAATATGTCTATTACTAACTAACTAATTATGGTGTACACACACACCTTTACTATTCGACTCTTATCAGTCGACTATGTTATGGATGGATAAACCAGATGCCTAATGCCCTTTATAGTAGAGGGTTTACAAGAAACCAGCTTACTTAGGAAGCATACTTAATTTTTTACATTTAAATCCGTGTTGTTTCATCTTTCTTCAATCTTGATATTTAGTCTTTGTAATCATTAAAATTGAGATCCTATCACCTCGTATTGCTATTGTATAGGTAAGAAAAACCCATTTGTTGAGGTTAAGCAAATCCAAGTGTAGGGGTATTTGATGAGCTCATTTTTATCACTTTTTCGGGTCGTTTAACCCCTAAATTATGTGTTTCTGCCCAAAAAAATAGGGATTAATCGTTTACCTGTTCAGGTATATTTTGATTTGGAGGCATTTGGAGGAAATACACGAGACTTAGGCTCATTTGGAGAAGAAACGGACAAGACTACGGACCTACACCAACATGGCTCAAGAATTTCTCTACAGTGGTTGGAGACGGCGTCACAAATACAACGTGACGCCGTTACAACAATGATCAAGACGGTGTCACGAGATTCCAAGACGGCGTCAAAGCATACGACCCAGCCCATTATCTAGAATATACTTTTTTCATGACGGGCGTCACGATTAAAACCGACGCCGGCACAATGATTTTCTATATATACAAACCCAAATTTAGGGTTGCTATGTGTACTTTAGAATAATACGAGGGTACGAACTAGTTCGTTTAGTGTTGTTAGGGACGAATTTTAGGGCCTAAAAACCTATTGAACTTCCTCTAACTCATGTTTTAATAAGGTAAGGTTTTATTTAATCATTTAATATGTTATGTGTTGTTTGCATTCATCTATGTTCTCTGCTTTATCTTTAACATGTTTGGCTAACCTCATATTGTGTTATTTATGATTGTTATGAAACCTAGAATGTAGTACTTAGTGGTGTTGCTTATTGTGATGGACGTGCATTGTTAGCCTTAGAAAACCAGGTTTTTCTGTATGTGTTGATATGTCTAGGGAACTTGAAATGTGTAGAAAGGATCCCACATCAGGGTTATAGTCTTCATACTACCTTGCCCCACCCTATATGGTTAATCCCACTCTCTAATTATTTTCACATGCACTTAGTGTACCCTTAGGGGCCTTGTAATAGTCTTCATACTACCTTGCTTGTGCGTTGCTCTAACGGAATGCTAAGTAGACGGCATGTTATGTAATTCATCATGATTAGGAAATAATTACACAGATCATCACAAGTGTGGACAAGGCAACAACTGGGAGAGAGCAATCTAGGGAAGTATTACATGATAAAAAACACAGTCTTTTATCTTATTGTTATCACAGTAGTTTAGATTAATATTTAGTTTAATAGCTAAACAAGCCAACCTCTCCAAAATATGATTTACTTGCGTTCATAAAACATAATAATACAAAAATTAATATCCCTCACACCTTTAAAATTTTGTTGACGTGATCATGCCCAATTATCCTCGATTTGTGAACGATACAACCCCTCGAGTCTTGCCTTATATCTACTTACTGCACGAGTAGGTGCTCTGCCCGAGGAGTTGTTAAAGTTTCTTATGAAGTCTAACACGACGCACAAAAATTAAAGAGTTTAAAATTTATTATGCCTATATCTATTCAAACACAATGTTATTACAACTACCCATTTTTTACAGCTAGGACACCATCACAAAATAAACAATAGACCCCCCCCCCCCATATATTTGATAATCATATATCAAACGAAAATCAGCCTTTATTTTTTAAAGTCGGGACTCGTAAAGTCAATGGTATATAAAAAAAATTTTTTCCCCCCCCTTTTTAAAAAGGATAAAAAAAAAACTTTTCCCCCCAATTAAATATTTCTCTTATTAGTTCATTTTATAGTCGTTCTATACCGTAAGTGGGTGCAATCATTTCTCGTCAGACAATCATAAATAAAGGCCATAGGGACAATTGCGTTCCAAAACTAAACATATACCTCTGCGATGCTAACATTCAGTACCATAAACGGTGTTCTCGTACCGTGCGCATAAAAAAGCCCCTGGTAACATTATACACATCAACTCTAAAAATTAACAAAAAATGTAGAGCATATCCTTAATAAGTTTCTATATTTCAAAGGACAATCAGGTATACGAAGGATTGAAGGAGCTTAAAGAAAACTAAAATTTGCGCATATATCTATTAAGACACATTTTATACAGCTAGACACCATCGCATAACAAACAATAAACATACCGTGAACAAATCAGATTAATAAACAAAGAACCTGCTTCATTTTTTATAGCCGGACACGTAAAGCCAATGTATTATTAAAATCAAATAAAATAAAACATACAACAATTATGAAGAATTTACAAACCACAACTACGTCTCACAACATTGTATTTCAGGGATTTGATCAAGCACGTTTGATCCTAAGAAACATAAATATGCACCCATAAAATACCAACTATATGGATACTTGGATACTAGTGTAAAATAAAAAATTATAATTAGATATCAGTCTTACCATAAAGTTTAAACATCATACAAAAAACTGAAATAAACACCAATCAAATAGCTACATAGAAAAAAATTTCCAGCAACATATTCAAGAGCATTAATCTGAAACGCATTTAAACCAAAAGCATGGCACATCAATTTTCAAGAAAATTTCCCAAACCAAAAACCACATGACGTTTAAATTTTTATATACTCGTTTGTATTATGGTTAGTATTTTTGAATGTGATCCTGGAGATGGAATAAGTAATGTGTTCAAAACATTTTCATCTTGGCTACTTGAAATCGAGGCCAAAATCAAAGCGCCTAACAAATTAGACACATGCAATTATGCGTAGCTCAAAATATTGCACTAGAAATGATGATAATAGCTTATCATAACTTATCAGCTTCATATATGATGAAATAACTTTGCGAATACCAATGGCTTATCAAAACTTATCAACTTTATATATGACAACGTTGCGAATACAAAGTGCAAGGGAGTTACAACAAAAAGGAATTGTTTATCCAAAAACTGAAACAACATACATCATATATTTTTAGCAAACTTATTCAGATAAATGTAAAAACACAAACATTCAAAGCTCAATACATTCCTAATGGCACCTAAAACAATACATGTTTAACAGACAACTCATTACCAAAAGAGAATAGACAACTCTAATCTAACGGCCACATATCAAAATGTTTGATGAATAAAAAAGCACCTAATTTTGGACAGAATAATAAGCACCGTCTCACATCATGGATGAAAGCGGCACATCAAATATATAACCTCTAATACAAAGCTAAATATCAAAATGTGCAATGAATAAAAAAGCCCTAATTTGAGAATATTTTTGAACAAATAACTAATCACCATCATCAGATGAATGGATGAAAGATGGCACACCAAAGATATAATCTCTAATACAAAACTAAATATCAAAATGTTAATAAAAATCCCTAATTTTAGAACAAATAACCAAACACTATCATCACATGCATGGATGAAGGGCAACACAACAAATGTTTAACCTCTAATACAAAGCTAAATATCAAAATGTGTGATGAACCAAAAAGCCTCAATTTTGAATCAAGTAACAATCACCATCATCATATGCATAGATGAAGAGTGAAACAACAAATTTTTAACCTCTGATGCAAATCTAAACAATAAAATAAAAAACTAATAAAAAAATTGAAATTAAGTTATTTCTAAAAATAAACACTCATAGGTTACAGTTCATAAACTTACAATTTCAAATAAAGACACGCTCGATGAATCAAATAACTAAACAACAGCCTAAGCTCACCGCTATGACACACCCATCACCATCATCACATGCACGAATGAAAGCCGGCATAACAAATGTGTGACAACCATGACTTGAGCAGGTTAGTCAAACTATTAGTGTTGACTTATGGATCTGTTGTAATGTTTGGTATGGTTACATGGTGTTTATACGTGGTTTAATGTGTTTTTTGGGTTGTCTGAGATTTTATATCAATTCCATTTGACGTGGATCGTCTCCCCCATTGGGATTGGATTTGTGTTGGGATTTTGTGGAGTTCATTTCGTTCACTTTTAGTGACATGGAACTCATTTTGGTGATTAAGCGGATTTCGCGTTATTTGTGTAAGTAATTATACTGTTATGTATTTATGTGTTAGTAATATTAGGATGAGATTAGTTTTAGTGGTAAGGATATGAAATTTCTATTTTTTGAAGTTTGGTTTAATAAAAATGAAAGTTAATTCTTTTTTAAAGTCTAGTAAATTAAGTTTAGCAAAAGGTTATGCGCAAATTAGCTTAGGTTTTTATAAAAATTAAGGTAATGTTAATAATTAAGTAGTTAAATTAATAAATAAATAAAAGAAAAGAAAAGATGCCATTCAGGCAGGATAAGGGACATAGAAAGAAAAAAAAGTTAGGTTTAAAAGGAAACAAACTCTAATTAGATCTTATCTATAACTAATTGATGGCCTTATACATACAAAAATAAATCCCAACCCTCCCCCTTTCGTAGAACCGAATCCGAAAAGAGAGAGAAAAGAGGAGGAAAAATTAGGGTTTATTACTTTTGTGAAGAATCAGCTCTATGGTAAGTTTTAATTAATCCTTGTTAGTTATTAATCTTTTAATTCATGTAATAAATTATATGGTGGATATTAGGTTTCATTAAGATCATTAATTACTGATCTATCAATAATCTTTGTTATAATGATTATGGTTTTATTAGAAGCTCATGGATGTTATTGGTTAAACTTAATTCGCGTTAGAATTTGAGTTGGATTGAGGCAGAATTAGGGCTGTGTTGTTCGGCCATTATATCAATGATGGTAAAGCTTTTGTCAAGTTTCCGGTGTCTATAACGTAGCTCAGAGAGTCTAGTTTTCAGAACATCCGGCCTCGAAGGTTTTTGAGGTCGGGAAGTCATTCAAACGTTGGTTGTAAGAAAAGTTGTCAAAGCAGTAAATACGGGTCAATGTAGGTCAGATTCTCGAGGTCTATAACCCCCACTTAAATTCGAATTTAGCTTAGTACTTTACAAGAGTTTATTTCTATGTGTCTATTAGAAATACCCCAAAGTAGAGCTTCTGATTTGGAGTCTAAGTATGATTTTTAAGTCCAAACTTTTTAGTGTGCAATCAGATCCGAATTAGGACTGTTTTGAAGTTTGATTTTCTTAGGAGTACTTGTGTATGTAAATGGCTCTTGGAAATCATAATGTAGTTTATCTATCACTCCATTAAATGGAACATATGTGATTTTTGGTATAATAATTATGGAAGGTCAGTAAGTTGTGGTTTTGAGTACGTTAAGTCACGTTAAATTCTGCAGGTTTGAAAAAATTGTGACTAACTAGTGAACTTGTTACATGAAGTGGTTTTAAGTTTGGTATGGTATGTCGGGGTGTCCCATGGGGTTAAGAAACACCTTTAGACATCCATTTTGATTGTTACATGTGCAATTAGCTTTTGGTTTAGTGAGCGTGTAACACCGGTATTTTGTTGTATAGATTTATGCTAAAGTGGTTTGTGAAGCATATTGTTGGATTTTGGGAAAGCTAAGCAAAGTTTCTTAAAAAAGCGTCCTTGGATTTCTGTGAAGTTTCTTAGCCCATTTTTCTCATGTTATTTTGGCGGTGGAGAATGATGCTTGTTTCCGTGTTAATCGTTTTAAGTTGTTTAGTATGTAGTGTATTGGATCGTGGGCACGTTCCGTCCCGTTGTTGCTTTGTGAATATGATCTGTTTGGTATATTGTAGATCCAAATATGCAAAATGAGGTGTGTTTGACGGGTGTAAGACTATGTGAGCTAATATGAGGATGTACGCAGTATGTAGCTGATTGATTGTGGATGTGGGGCCGTTTCTGTCTCGTTGTTGTTAATTATGTCATGAATTGTTTTGGTAATTGCAGGCAAGCTAAGTTGAAGTTTATTTTGGATAATGTTGTATGTCGCATAACTTATGATTCTCGCTCAAACTTTATGTTGACCATTTTAAGCTTCATTGTTAGGTGAGCTTAATGTGTTGCATAAGATAGAGGGAAGTGGCTCGAAGAGACCGTTAGGATGCTTGAGTTTATTTATGCTTTCTGTTTGAATAAATGCTTGTTTGCATGAATTGTTTTGGATTATGGGTTTTTTTTTTGCATGTCATTTATTGACGGACTCTTTCTCATTAATAAAGACACTCGTTTTTGTTTTGGTATTGTTATGACACTTTGTGTTCTTTGACTTTACTTTAGTTTTATTTTAGTATATTCTTTTATATTGACGCCATGTGTGTGATGATATCCATTCTTGTTTACGCCTCGCATTTCCGCCTTGGCGGGGTGTGACAGATTGGTATCAGAGCCATTGGTTATAGGAATAGGTGGTTCGAAGCCTATATTAGCTTAATGGTCCCTCAATTTCAGATGCTTTTAGGGCTGATATGTAAGTTTATATCCTTTATGCTTATTTTCCCTAAATTTCATGAAGTACATTATACTATATATATATTATATATTATATATAAGTTGAGTTTTCCTTCGTTATTTTGAGATCCGTATCCTGATATAGTATATGTTATGTTGTCTATCGTAGTATGTCTCCTCCTAAGCATCAGCGTTACTGTTGGAACATTGCGTTTGCAACTGGTTGTAGGAGAGTGGGTAGGAGGAAGTGGACTAACCGTAGAATAGAATCGTACGTCCCTTCTTTTATGCGTTGTGTCGAATCGAGAAGACGTTGACTTTGGTTAAGACTCTTAGTAAGGAAGTCGAGGAGTATGTGACTAAGGTAATTGCTAAGGATGGTATTTATCCTCTTTGTGAGGCGATTTCCTCATTTCATTGAAGAAGAGAAGAGACGAAACTAAGCCTGATAATGATCTGGATTTGTAGATCTCATGGAAAATGAGCAAGTGTATGCTATGACGGGGTTTGGCACCTCATATGTACTTAGGTCTGAGGGAAACCACATGGATGGCTAAGTGAGGACGAAGAAGCAAGAAAAGCCCGACTCAGACTAGTGAATCTACTGCAAGTAATTGTCCCCACCACCGTTTGAAATGGGTACAGATTCATGAAGGATGTGAAGCTTGAGCCTCCGTGTTGTTTTAGTATCGTCTTTTGTTTGTGTATGTTTATCCTGTCATTCATTTTGTTTTAGTAGGCATTTAAAGCCATTGTTCGAGATGTATTTTGGTGTCGAATGATTATTCAAGTATTTTAATATATTAAAGGGCTTAAGCCTTATTATTATTCTTCTATTGTGTGATATTGTGTGATGATCTATGTGCAATGTGTTAGATTATGTGATGATATGTGTTTTCATAGGAGGGTGTAAATGGTGGAGGGGCATTTATAATTATGGTGGCCAACATAATTATACATGCGCCACAACACAAGTAGACTTGCAAGTATGATTGCATGGATTGAGTTAAGGTGATTATTAGTGTTATGATTGTACGTATACGTATTGGATAGAAGTCTGTAGGGTGTCGTCTAACGTAGATGTATTCTTTGAATTCAGAAAATGCCTCTACGACCTGCTACTAGTGAGGATGAAAATCCTCCTGACATTGCGACTCTTCTTGCGCAACAACTGCAAAACCTCTTACATGAAATAGTTAATCAAGTGACTACTAGTGTCAATGTTAATGCGAACAATGGTAATGGTAATGGTGCCAATGGTGGCAATGGTGGAAATACTAACAATGGGTATACCTACAAGTCTTTTATGTCTTGTAACCCAAAGGAGTATGATGGGATAGGTGGTGCGGTTGTACTTACGCGTTGGATAGAGAGGATTGAAACTATAATTGATAATAGTGGTTGTGCTAAGAACCAAAAGATGAGGTATGTCGCAAGTTCATTGGTGAACAAAGCTTTGACTTGGTGGAATACTCAAGTCCAAGCAAGAGGTAGAGAAGCGAAAAATGTTATGTCTTGGAATGATTTCAAGGCATTACTGGTGGAAGAGTTTTGCCCGAGTAATGAGATGGAAAGACTGGAGAATGAGTTCTGAAATCACAAGATTAGTGGATCTGGAAGGGATGTTAAGAAGGCAAAAGGAGGTGCTAACTTTGCGACGGCGGCTCCATCAAGAGAGGGGTTTACGGGTTCGCAACCCTGGTGTGCTAAATGCCATACACATCATCATGAGAAGGCTAATTGTAAGGTATGTTTCAATTGCCAGAGGCCCGGTTATTTTACGAGAGATTGCCGTTCACGTGCGATACCGGCAGCACCTGTAAATGATGTTGATGCGAGGCATAACCAATAAGAATGTTATGAGTGCAGTGACCCTAATCACCTCAGATATGTTTGTCCCAAGTTAAACTGAGAATCTGGAAAATCTGGGGATCAGCTAGCTTTGGGATGGCGTCGTAATGATCATGGTGGTGGGAATCAAGTTAGAGGAAGAGCGTACAATGCAAACATGAATGCGGCAGAGGCTGCCAAGGATTCAAACATTGTCACGGGTACTTTTTCTCTAAACGATCATTTTGC
>BQNB010059965.1:0-17373 GCA_026074375.1 Tanacetum coccineum | reverse complement strand
AACTTACTTTTTAGTCAATTAGAGTCTATTAAAAGAGAAAAATTCATTTTAGGTTTAATTTTGGAAATTTAGGGTTTTTTTTACTGCCATTTAGGGTTCTCGTTTTGCGTTTTTAGTTAAAGTTTGATTTCCCGTTATTTGTTTTCGTGCTTAATTTTTATCATTTGCTTATTTTAATTGTTTTTAATTCGTAGAAATAGATAATCAAATCAATCTTTGTTACCTATTCAAATCATTGTCCGAACAACAAACGTGATTTCAATTTCATAAACCGTTGGGGAATAACGACCCGGGAATCATACTTCCCGGTTAATATACGTATTATATTTATATAATTGTGAAGATTTTCCTTACTACCTTTGTCCTCAAGGGTATTTTGGTAATTTTCTTTCATATTATATTTTATTATTACGTGTGTTGATTTACTACGAATCATCTGTCATCTTTTTCTTGAGTACTTCCCAAGTCATTGCTAATGCCTCAAGACCTAAGGTTCTTATCTGACCATTCCACCAAGTCAAAGCAGCACCTAACAGAGTGCAGGCGGCAAACTTCACCGGAGTCACCCGAATGGGGATTTTCAATCCCAAATAGACATATCTTATAACATTCGTGCTTACCTTCCGAGTAATTAACAGTTCATGCAACTTAAGCTAATCCATAATCATAAAAGTATAGTATGTGTTTACGTTCAAAAATTAAACCAAGTATTGTATCTCCTCGCGAGATAATAAATGAGTATGTAAACTAAACAGGTAATCAATCATGTAAATGCAATTTGTAAAACAAGCATGTTCTCACCACCCAAAAATATATGTAAAACATGTAAAACGTGGGGTTATAACTCACCTTGATGTTGTAGAATGATTGGCAGAACTACACATATTAAGCACAACTTAAATGGAAAACCGGAATGGCTCGATCAAGAAGTTGCGGTTTATCTTAACGGCTAAGACCCACTATCTAGAGTTAATGTATCTGGGATTTTTGATATAATGTTACATCAACGCGACGCAATGATAACGGAATTTAGATTCTCAAGTTGTAATGGTTTGGTGGATCGTTAAATAAAGTAAATCGAAATGTAGAACGAAAATTAATTAATATATTTCTGCATATATTACATATGAAAAATGAACAAGTATTAAAAATCGAACCGAGAAGTATATAACGAATATAGACACATCCAAAGGATTTATTTGAAGTAAATAATACTTTACATGTATATAAAAGGAACATGAGAAAAAAATTGAAACAAAATATTTTCGACAACCTAAATTTAAATATAAAAAAGTCCTTGCATATAAGTAACACACTCTTAAAGTTACGAATTAAACAACCAATGTTTGAAAGCTTTTTACCAAAGTTATGATTTACCTTCTCGTCAGGATTTTATAAATTAATCATTCTCATATTGACGGATTGTAAACTAAAATCGTTGTCTTCATTTGTAAAAAGTAAATTTCTTATTCGTTGTCGAGTTTTGTAAGTTTAAAATTTAATATATCTTTAAAATATAACTTTCCTTTACCTGGGTTTCTAAAATAATAGGGTTTAGTAAAACATTACTAAATATAGAAATTTATATAAATTTCGTCATGATCTTTCCGTTTATATAACGTTTCCCATATTTATAAAATCTAATGTTTTTCCACTTTCCAAACAACCCGCGTGTTTTAAATATCTATGTATATATTTATATATATCAACTAAAACAAAGTAATGAATATCACATTTATTTAACCATTAACCACCAATTAGTTTCGATTTATAATTTATAAATTCTCGTGTTTATATTAATTAGTCAATTTGCATAAACCAAACGAGACCCTATGTTGGTCTTTCTGCTAAACCAAACGCACCCTTTGTTGCAAATCTACCCAACCAAACACCCATACTGTCCCAAACACCCCTGTTTGGGTTTCCTGCTATCCCAAACGCCCCCTTTGGGTGTTTTCTGCCAACCCAAACACCCCTTTTGGGTGTTTTCTGTTAACCCAAACACTCCTTTATACATTTCTACCAAACCAAACGCACCCTATTCGATGTTAATAACCAGAAACAAACACCCCTGTTTGTTAATCTGCTATACCAAACACCCCCTATTGGGTTTCCTACACAACCAAACACGCCCTTATGTTGTTTCGGTTAAGCCAAACGCACCATATTCAGTATCGTAACAACCAAACAGCCCCTTCGGCTGTTAAACCCGCAACCAAACGCACCTACGGTGGTGGCTGCCACCCAACCGCACCCCATGGTGGTGGCTGCCACCCTTTCGGCCGAAAAAACAACCTGACGCACCCTATGCCGGGGCTGACCCGGACCCGAACGTACCCCTCAGTGCTTACTATACAAACCAACCGCACCTTATAGTGGTGGCAGCCCACCAAACCCACCCCATGGTGACGGCTGCCCTACCAAACGTACCCTCATGGTGCTTAGGAATAATCAAACGCACCCTTGATTGTGCTACTACCACAACCGACGCACCCTTTTTGGTGTAAACATCAAACCGAACGCACCCATGGTGCGGTGGTGGTGAGGTGTGGGGCTGTGATGGTGGTGTGGTGATAATTACATGGGTGATGGTTGAGATAAATATGGGTGGTGGTTTTGGGGTTGGCGAGGGCAACACGAAGAGGGAGAGGGGGCGCGACTGAGGGTGGAAGGAGGAGTGTGGAGGCCGCAGTGGGGCGAGTGGCATAGGGGATCGAGTAGATCGGGTAATGAGAACCATTTTTGCTTTTGGCCGGAACACTCGCCGAAAAGTTTTCCGGGGACAAGGTGTGTGGTCCGGCGGCGGTGGCCGGAGTGGGAGGGGGAACAAATAATATGTGAGTTGTGTTATTTTTGTTCTAAATGAACAAATGTATGATAATTTCTATTTATATAAAAACTTAAAATAAAGGTGACAAAGTATTAATATTGTTTGGAGGTGATTTAAAAATATTTCACAGGGACCAAAAGTGTAAATTTTGGTAAATAATGGTTCGGGAATCGTTTGAGCCGCTTAACGGATGAATTAAAATACGAAACTTGCGCCATAGCGTTCGGAATCATTTTTTCGATAAAAAGAGTATTCACTTGATAGTCTTTCGTAAATATTTTTATAACATTTATAAAAATATTTGTTACGTAAGTTTGTGACCCGGCTATGCCTTGCCCGAAAATAGAAAATGAAAGTCAACTTGAACATTCGCGTATCTCAACAAACGCTTTTGAATAGAATGTTAGATGATTTTTATTTAATAATTTTATAAAATAAAAAGTGATATTAAAAATTAAATTTAATTATTTGTGCGTACACGTTGACGTGCAGTTTCAAAACTTTGCGGGCTATTTTAGCCCTCTTCTGCTTAGTTTTCAAGTCTTCGATTAAAGCTAAAAACTGTCCTGAAATACGTTTTTACATCAAATTGCTTTGAGGGTCCTAATCGAGAAACGTATTAAGCTGGTTCGTTTTTGATAAATCAACTATGATTAATATATAACCTGTTTTCTTTTTCGAATCAAAATTAAGTTACAAATAACTTTTTACTCGAGGGTGTGAAATCATAAATACGATTTATTATTGAAATATGTTTCGAAAATTTTACCAGTTATGCGGTAATCGTTTTTATGTGACAATGAAAGACCAAAAGTCAAAAAGTCAAGTCAGACTCGAAACGTCCAAGGTTAAAATAGTCCTTTAAAATTTCGAGAATTCCCGGATGTTACAGTGTTACGGTAGTTGTTGTTGCTGCGGGAGTTGTTGTTGAAAGTTCTTCTGTCGTCAAACTTTCTTTTGTTGTCACTCGATACTTGCATTGGAGCATGCTTAGTTACTTGATCCATTAGCCTTTGGGCTATGTTGATGGCTTCCTCTAAAGTTTGAGGTTTAGAGGCAGTAACATTTCCTTCAATGCTTCGAGGTAGTCCCCCGATGAAAGCTTCCAAGAGTTTATCGTTGTTTGGCACCATGTTTGGACATAGAACCGTTAATTCTTGGAATCTTCTAACATAAGGTTTAAGATCATTTCCCTTTACAATCAGATTGTAAAGTTCTTCTTCCATCTTTCTGATCTCAGTCCGGGGACAATACTTGTTCGTCAGAAGCCTTTTTAACTCAGTCCAGGTGATTTGATTGGCTTGCTCTATTCCCATAGGCTGGGCATATGCATTCCACCAGGACAAGGCATCGTCAGTTAAAGTACCAGTAGCAAATGTTACTTTATTCTCTTCGGCACATCTGCTACGGGAGAATACTGATTCGGTTCGTTCAAACCAGCGAATAAGGCCTACTGCTCCTTCCGTACCATTAAAGTAGAAAGGTTGACAGCTA
The DNA here is from genome assembly GCA_026074375.1 of Tanacetum coccineum. Lineage (NCBI taxonomy): Eukaryota > Viridiplantae > Streptophyta > Magnoliopsida > Asterales > Asteraceae > Tanacetum > Tanacetum coccineum. Next base: position 13,049 of record BQNB010059965.1, on the reverse strand, counting down.
ATGAACTCTTTGTAGTTTCCCGTTTTCACTGCAGGAGTTCCAGTAGGACCGGTGTTCCTGTTGGGATTACTAGCACTTGCCATTGTCGCAGCTTGAGCTTCTAGAGCCGAGGTGACACTATCAGCTACTAACTTTCTAATGGCATCTTGAGTCATAGCTGGTGCTTCCGTTGTTGATGCTCTTTTTGGAGGCATTCTACCAACAAAAGATAACACGTAATAAGAATGATATCACAAGTATAATGCTTGTTCTTCTTTAAAATGATTAAAGAGAAATGCTTATTTTTGAAATGCTTAAAGAATAATGCTTCATTTAAGCATTTTTAATAATGGTGATATCTAAAGGTTATGGTATGATGATGAATGTATGATGGATGAATGATGAATGAATGATGAATAATGATGAGATGAATAAAGTGGTAAGAAACAACAAGGTAGATAACGGGATTGCCTTTGTATTTAAGAACAACTTGCCTTAGTACTATACATAGTCAAGATTTGACAAGTGTTTTTATTTATACCACACATCCCGTGGCTAGGTTAAAGCTAAAAACTGAAATTTAAACTAGAAACTGGATGATTATTCCATGCGGTTCTGGAGTTCGATGATGGAGTTCATGAGATTTTCTATGTCTGCTTGGTGACAAGTTTCCATGTCATTGATAACTTTTGCTAATTCAGGGATTCTGTAGCGAGCTAAGGAAATCTTATGGTTAGATCCTATTTGCTTTCTCTGGAGTTTGTAAATCTAAGTATGAGCTTGCTGAAGTTCGGCTTCCAGAGCATCAAAATCTCATTGAATAATTATAGTTCCTTTTCCGAGGCCTTCGAGTGCGAAGTAGAGGGACTATTCACCTAATGAGTTGGAAGAGCTAGGAGTAAGTTTTTCTCGGTGAATGGGATATAATCCGGAGAAGCCGGAAGATAGTTTGGGAAGTTTGAGGAAAAGGCATCCTCTATATTGGAAGTAGGATGGTCGGGAGAAGACATCGTTCTGTTTAACAACCCAGCGGTAAATAACATAAGTTATTTATTTAGTAATATAATAGTTATGTATCTTTACATACCATTTCGGAAGATATAGCGGCACGGAGGACTTCATTGGATGGAAAAAGAAAAGTAGTTATAGTTATTTGGTTTCAACTTGTTTCTCTATAACATGGCTCTTGATACCAAATCTATAACACCCCCATTTTTACAGATAGCAGCGGAAGCTGATCTGGGAGTTTACTTCAAAGTACAATAGTCATAATCATAGAAAATGAATCAAAAAGAGTCATTTTTGAAAATAAGTTACCATTCATTATTTCATCAGAGTTTTTACAAAGAATAGGTCCCAAAATCTAAAACATCAAAGTTTGAATGATAACAGTTTGCCATCTTCAAGTCCTCGCCACTCCGTGCCATAAGTTGCTTAATTACCTGAGATAAAACATGCTAAAAAGTCAACACAAAGGTTGAGTGATATTCATAGGTTTAAGTTAAATAATTTGAATGCAAATTTGATATTGGGTTACGTTGTTATACACCCGTTATAAAACAAATATTATTGCCATTAGCTCATGAATCCGAAGCCTTGGGATATATGTGATACGTTATAGCCCCAATGGGTGCCTTTGCCAAAACACCCGCAGTTATATTTAATGGTGTGCAATTGGTTACCGATATGACTGGGTACACCAACGGGGAGGCCAATCCCAAATAGATCTATTCACAACATTCGCGCTCACTCCGTAGAGTAATTAACGGTTCATGATATTGGGGACTTAAAGGCAAAATAGTTACTTAGGCAATAATAAATCAGGACAACATACAGAAATAATTGCATTCATGGTTTATAGCATGTATCCCCCTCGCGGGTTTATAAAACATTTGAAATATTGAAATGCGAGGCTATGAACTCACCTTAACAGTATAGGGAAATTTGATTGATAGCAAAGGTATATGGAATGAAAGTAACGGCTTCGTCACACGCAACCTGGGGTAATATGTCAAGTCTTAGTTTGATTGAATATGTTTTACATTATAATGAATATCATCTTTGATTGAATTATTATGGAGTATTGTATCACCGTTCGGGCCATCATAATTCAGAGGTCATTCAGTAAACGTTTGAGGAGCTAGGTCCAATTTACTTCATAAAACCCAACAACTCAGTCAGAACGTAATACCAAGATGAAACCCTTTAATATGAAGCTCCCTAGTATTGTGATACAATATAGATTCAGAACAGGATAGTTATAACATAATTCGTTTTAAGTGTTTTACTTGATAAAAAAATCAAAAAAAAATAAAAAAAAAAAAATGGTGAAATGATAAGCTTGTCAAGCGTTAATTTAAAGTTATTTTATAAGGTTTTGAACCACATTTTCATATACTTTCTCTAATTGTTACATTTTAGTCCATTAAGAATGGAAAATATGGCAAAATATACCCTTGGAGTTTTCACTTTTACAAGTTTGGTCCTTCTAGTTTAAAAGATGTTACAAAAGTAATCCTTGCATTTTGGAAAGTGACTATTAGACCTTTTATTTTAAATTGTAAAATGTCATTTTTAGTCTTTTAGTTATAAGTTTTAAGAAAGTTACGATAAATACCCTTTGCATGAAAAATGTATCGTTTATAGTCCAAAATCCATAATAAGGATATTTTTCAAAATATGAGAAGTAATTTACAGGTTTATTAAGCTTATTAATATAAGCTAAATATGAATATTTAAATACAAAAGTTCAAAATATACGGATTCGTTTAGTTAGAAATTCATAACAAAGGCTCAAAATTAGGGTTTCAAAATGAAAACGCGTGGGTTTTAAGCTCAAATTCTTTCAAAACTTAATAAAGTACTTATTATAATGTTAGATAAGCTTATTAGAATAGATTATAACAATAGTTTACAAGTTGTTCGGGCTATCATAATTCAGAGGTCATTCAGTAAACGTTTGAGGAGCTAGGGAACTTTAAATCGTAAACCCAACAACTCAGTAAAAACATAATACCAAGATGAAACCTCTTAATATGAAGCTCCCTAGTACGCTTATGGAACCTGGTTTTGAGCTTATAGCTTGGAAACTGGTTGAAATCGGGATTTTTAGCTTCGTACGCCTAGAATAACGACTCCGGGGCTTCTTTTCTTGGTTTATTTTGCTTCACTTCTATTCTTGAGACTTCTTATGACCTCTTAGGAACTTCTTTGAGCAAAGTATTACTGCTATGATGGGTTATAGAGGAGGAAGTGGGGGATGAGTTAGAATGAAGGGTTTACCCCCTCTATTTATACTCGAAATCATCCTTGGAGGCCAAGGAGACTTAAAGACCAGGTTAGGACATGTATGGGAGCTAGAGGATGATGTGGGAAGGCTACATGATGATTTTCCATGGCTAGAAACTAGCTTGAGGGTGGTGATTTGTTCTTGTGGTGTCGCGGGTAGAAAAAGAGACAAAGAGGTGATGTGGAGCTTTTGTAACCAAATTTTGAGCTAGATATTTAGGAGTGGTGCTTGTAATCTGCTATAGAAGCAAGTAGGAGGGTCATCAAGGTGCTTGTTTGCAAGGAGTAGCTTCAAAATGGGTCAAAAAGCAAAAAATGGGGGTCGCGGGTTTTTAGGGCTCGAACTAGGGTTTTCTTGGTTATTTTTCAAGTACATTTGATTAGTAATGATAGATTAAGGATCACACGACTTATATTAAGTGTTTACAATAAGTTTTGATAGGTGGTTTGGGTTTAAAATGGGCGAAAATGAGTAAACGGGTCGAATGTTCATATTAGGGCACGGTTAGGGTTTCTTGGATTTAATTCGCATACATTTGAAGTAAAATGATGAAATGATGATAGAATATGATTGATAATGTTGTAAATTAAGTTATTACAACTTATTTGAGTGTTGGTTTAGGTTTACAATGGATAAAAACAAAGAAACGGGTCATGGTTTAGAAACTAGCTCGGTTTTAGGGTTTAGGGTTTTGAATTAGGGTTTTGAGTGTAAAAATATGTGTGAGAGCTTATGAGTAGAATAATTAGGGTTTATACATTGTATATTGAGTGTAGTAGCTTGTACAAAAGTGGTGGTGAAGAAACTAGAATGAAAACGGAGGTAAAACGGCTATTTTGGATGTCATGCTTAATGACTTGTACATTGTGCTTTTAAAGACTTGCACTTTGACTTGGAGGGAGTTTATATTTCAAATGAGATGTTATATTACTTGTACATATGCTTTAGTAACTTGTACATTCACTTTAGATATTAACCTTTCATGGAATTAGGGTTTAGAGGTAAATGATAACGGTTTAAAGCCCGTCTTGATATAACGTTGCAAATGGTACATTATATGAGTAATGTACTTTGTAAAAATGATATTAAGATATTGACTTGACATGTTATGATGTTTGCTTGACATATATGAAGATAGGATTGCCATAGGTAGGTTGCGTGAGCTCGTTAACTTTAGTTATGCAAGTTACATTGCATATTGAGATATTGGTAATGCAAGTAATGTAATAAAGCGAAAAATTTCCCTGAAAAAGGTGGTTCATATATAATAGATAGATAGTACATTGCATCTAACTTAATAGATGGATATTTACATTGATGAAAATTTACGGGTTGTTATAGTCCCCCATCCTTACAGAAATCTCGTCCCGAGATTTAATTGGATTTTGAAGTGATGTTTGAAAACAGATGAGGATATTTGGCACGAATTTCATCTTCGCGTTCCCATGTAAATTCTGGTCCTCTTTTAGAGTTCCATCGCACTTTGACTATAGGAATACGACTTCGTTTTAGTTGCTTGATTTCACGATCCATAATTTCCACTGGTTCTTCTACAAAGTTGAGTTTGTCGTTGAGTTGAAGTTCTTTCATTGGAATGATGAGAGATTCATCGGATAAGCATTTCTTGAGATTAGAAACGTGGAAAGTATTGTGGACATTACTAAGCTCTTCAGGAAGCTCTAGTTTGTATGCCACTGGACCAATCCGTTCAAGGATTTTGAATGGTCCAATGTATCGGGGATTAAGCTTTCCTCGTTTTCCAAATCGAAAGATACCTTTACGAGGTGATACTTTTAACATAACACGATCGCCAATTTGAAATTCTAAAGGCTTTCGCCTTACATTGGCGTAACTTCTTTGTCGATCTCTTGCAGCTTGCAAGCGTTGAAGAATTTGCACGATCTTTTCAGTAGTTTCATGAATTATTTATGGTCCCGTGAGTTGAACATCTCCAACTTTGGCCCAGCAAACAGGTGATCTACACTTTCGACCATAAAGTGCTTCGAATGGTGCTGCCTTGATACTGGCATGAGAAAAGTTATTGTAGGAAAATTCTATCAATGGTAAGTGTTTATCCCATCCTTTCTCGAAATTTATGACACATGCTCGAAGCATGTCTTCTAGTGTTTGGATGGTTCTTTCACTTTGTCCATCGGTTTCAAGATGATATGCTGTACTCATGTCTAATTGAGTACCCAAAGCGATTCTTTATAGTAAGTTTATTCAACTCCTGGTATACACATTCTGAAAGATAATAAGAAAGATGGATTTACAGGACTGATATTTACCTTTTTGTATTTTTTTTTTTACCAAGTATATGAATTGAGTCGGGTTTTGCTTTGGTCACCTTGAATGATTAAAGTTTCACCGTTGATAGGAATGTGGATGACTTTCTTGTCGCAGAGAATTTTGGCATGATACTTAGATAACCAATCCATACCAATGATGACCGTTGAATTACCAGTTTAATTTGGCTTGAGAGTCGTATATGAAAGGTTGATTTAACAAAATCAGGGGGTAACCCTGGATAACGGTATTAGGAAATAGTAAGGTATAAAATGGAATTGTATTATATCATGAACAACTTGCCTTTATACTTTACATAGTCAAGATTTGACAAGTATTTTTATTTATACCACACATCCCTGTGGGTTAGGTTCTGATACAAACATAACTATAATCTTAGTAGTCCTAGAGGTGTCCTTTGTTTTGCAGTTCTTGGTTAGATGACCTAATCTTGTTGCAAGTTCGGCACTTGACAGTGAAAGGTCCTATGTGATGTAGGGTGCATCTTTCACACAAGGGACGATTCCCAGTATACCCATTGGTGGTAGTATAAGTCCTGAAGCTTTCTTGTCTTCCCTATTTTGGCTGTTGTGATGATTATTGCTACGGTTGTTGTTACGGTAGTTGTTGTTGTTGCCGTTGGTGGTGTTCCTTCAAGCTTTCGTTTATGGTTTATGGTTTTCTTCTATTTTTTTTTAAAAATAAGCTCAGTGTTGGGGTATAATATTTCTTTATCATAGTCATTTAGAATTCAGACCAGGTGATCTTATAGGCTTCTTTTAATCCAATAGGTTGGGCAAATGAATTCCACCAGAATAAAGCTTCCTCAGTGAGTGTATTAATAGCGAATTTCACTTTGTTCTTCTTAGCACAATTGCTACGAGAAAATACTTGACTCATCCGATAAAACCAGTGAAATGAGACCAACAGCTCCTTCCATACCATTGAAGTAGAAAGGTTGGCAACTCATAAACTTCTTGTAAGTTCATTTCCTTTCTTGGTTCAGAATTGGGATTTGTTAGTACTTGCCATTGTTGCAGCTTGTGCTTCCAAAGCTGTGGCAATACTGTTAGCAACTAGTTTTTTGATGGCAGCATGAGTCATGGCTGATGCTTCAGATGTTGTTGTCCTTTGGAGACATCTACAACATAAGATAGACAACTGAAATAAGAATGATTTCACATGTCCTTTGTCAAAAAATTTTCATACATAGTGGTATTGAAATTATTTGACATATTGTATGGATTCTTATTTTGATAAAAGTAATACACATCCTTTGGTATTACATTGCAGGATATAACGGAGAATTTTGGATTTTAAGACTTAGAGATGAACATTCAAACAAGCATTTGACTTATTAGATTTCTCGGACTGGTTCACTTCCCAGTGGTCGTGGTATGATTCATTAATATGGGGTTGGGGGGGGGTGTGATAAATTAGAGTTATATAACTTGCATAAGATAGACTAATCGAAAGTGGATATATGATGGTGGTGTAGTTAAACCTAATTGATGATGAAAATGGAGATAGCGAGAAATGACATATATGATATGGAATTACAACTTTATTTATAGATAACTTATCTTACATATCTTATATATCAAAATCTGACAGGTATTGATACTTATGCTACGTGTCCTTAAGTTTAAAAAAACGTAAAGATAAGTTTTGATCTAGTAGTTCTTGGATTTTCACGGAAGTGTATCCCAATAAGATATCATCATATATATTGATGGCGATCTTGATATCCTCAAGTGATCATTCAAATCAGAAAATCCTAAGCTAACAAAAGCAATCATGTCTCTCTGATCCCAATGCTTTTCCCTTTTCCTTTTACTGTATAGTTTCAAGTATCTATTTGTCACACCCCGCCAGGCGGAAATCGCAGGCGTAAACGTCATGGATATCTATCAGTAACAACCATGGTGTCGAAATAGAGAATTTCTAAATCATAAACGAGTCAATGGACACAATGTGTCATGGACAATAGCGATAATCCCAAACAAACATCTTTCTTGTATGTAAAGAAATTGTTCTCTCCATACAAAAAAATAAATCCAACTCCTAATAAACTTCAAAACAAAACATAAGTTCATGCAAAACAGAGCGAAATATGGAAATTATGCTCCCATGCACCCTAGCAGTCTTCTCTATCCACTTTGCCTACCACATTGTGCTCACACTGAAATGAAGCAAAGATAAAACGTCAACACATGGTTGGTTGAGAGAACATAGGTTTAGGACCAACAATAAAACATAAAAAAACCGAATTACTGTGATTATCAAAACAAGTAAAGGACAATTAATGCGAAATATGAACTTATGCTAACATTCAATCCGACATACTGGGTAGGAACGTTACCAACCACCCTATCTCAATACAGACAACTTGGGTAGGAACGTTACCTTCCCTCGCCCCCGCTCCAATAATAGTCATGGAAATGATCCAATATCCAATTCCAGCCTCTTGGTACCGATAACACATTATCACAAGGAGTTGAACATCTCCAAGGATCTGGCCTACATAAGTAGAAGATAACACCAATATCCCATTTTAACCATGCAACAATAAGTCATAAGCAGTAACACAATTGTCCACAACACAATAATCACAAGGTAAGTCAAAGCATTCCAAAACATCTTTAGATCATAAGCAACATTTTCATACCCAAATTGTAAAGAACATTTAAAATGGGACTAAGAAACTCACCTATTGCTACTTCAAATCCCAAACACTTTCACAAATAACACGAACAAAAAAATCTAAACAAAAGTAAGCACAAGGTAAGTTAGCCATCAAATAGGCAATTAACCAAAAGATTAACCTTAAACTATGATTGATGCTAATGTGATCTATCATTAGCCTACACTTGTTTTCTTATAACCTTATTAAATCTTACATTTACTATGTTGCACCTACACGTTACACTTAACACTTTCTGGTTTTACGCAGAATTTTACTCTCACTTGCGTGCCCTAAACGCACTACTTAAACACTCCCATAAATCAAACCAAAATTCACCCATGCTACATATATGTCCTATGAACCTCTCATAGCTCTCCCAAAGTCACTACCCTTTTATAAATACCCCTTAGAAATTCATTAATCCAAAGTGTTTAAAATTCGTCCAGAATCTGACCTTCTAAAAGTATGGCATTAATTACCCAACTTAGACCTCACTATGACCTTAGCCAAAATTCAGAGATCACACACAATATATGAACTAACTTCCACGTGACTTAGAGCCTCTAACTCAGTGTCTAAGTATTTTTAGAAAAATAAAAACCAAAACTGAAATTCGTCACTGTTTTACACACTGATTTTGTAATGACCATTTGACCCACTTCCCGACCATAAAAACTTATGAGGCCGACTTTTCTAGAAAGTAGACTCTCTGAGGTTATCTCCAGTATGTTGTAAATTATTTATTTGATCTTTTATGACCGAGTTATGCTCGTTACAAAACTGTCTAAAAATCTGCAGTAAATTAAACGACTACTTCGGACGTTTTAAACTCTAACGTGTACTCAATTCATGTAACCTATTCATCTAATGATCAACCCATCATTTATAATTCATAATAACCAGATAATTAAATTCTTAAATCTTATAAACCCTAATTAAATCTGAATCTAAAACTTAATCCATCACGTTTCGATTACTAGGAAAATAAACGAACTAGAATTAACAAATCGAATTCGTACCTTAAGATTAAACCCAAAAAAATTTCGTCACTTGTTCTCTCCTTCTATGGCCGGTCGACACAAGTGAATGGGGGATTAGGGATTCTACGTTTAGTATATATAGGCACCCTGGTTGTGTTTTAAACTAAATCTAATTAGGTCTTAGATATTAACTAGGATTCTATTTATTTTTCTTTTCCTTTTAACTCCATAAATCCGGCCGATTATATATATAATTTTTTTTAATAATTATATATTTACAATTAAAACCTTAAGTTTTTGTAAAAATATTTATTTATTTGGCTAAACCTTTTCGCATAAACGCAGTTTACTACCTTTCTAAAAATAACTTTTCATTTCCAACCTAACTTTCTAAAATTAGAAATTTTTACATTTTCTCAACTAAACTTCTAAGGTTAAAACTTATCTTAAATAACTAACACAGAAATACATATACGTACATTTACTTACACATTTAACACAAAAAGCTAAAACCTCAACAATCATTTCTTTGTCATTAAAAATAAACGAAATGAACTCAACAAATTTCCCCATCATTGTAATCTCATTGAGATGATCACACTCAATAGATTGATTACCAATAACTCACATAAACGCACAAAACCACATAAAATCATATAACCATACATTGCAACAGACACAATAGTCAACACTAACGGTTTGACTAACCTGCTCAAGTCATGGTTGTCCCCACCTTGAGAAAATCTCGTCCCGAGATTTAACTACTCGAGCATTTATCACAATCTACAAACAACTAGGACACCTAAGACCTCATTTGATCTTGCTTTCCTAATAAGCTCAGGACCACGCTTCGAATCCCCACGAAATTTTCACATAATGCTATAACTACTTTTACTCATGACCTCTCGGTCCACAACATCAACGGTTCCTTGACAAAACAAAGAGTCTTGTCAACCTTAATCTCATCCAACTTCTACAATCCAAATCCAACTGCTAATGACTTTGCTTACCCTCGCAAGGGTGCGATTAGCAACACAACAACTCCACACGAAAAGAAACATCCGACTACCTGAACCTCACCCGTCATCAAGGAAACTCGTTAAAAACCTTAAGTTGTGTAACAACGTCTTTTACAACCCGGTCTCGCAACTCATCAAACAAGAACTGTCTTGAACCCAAGTTATAAGTTGTTACAAAGCCCAACGTTTTTAAAGAATCGGTTCGACTTCGAGTTTATTCATAAAATAACTTTAATCCAAAATCACAAACACATCTAATGGCATACTAAGGTCTACAAGAAACCTTACGTACCCAACTTCAATTAAACTCCCAATGATTCGTTGCTCAACGAACAAGTGTGGATACTCAGTTTATAAGACAAAAATTTTCAACCTCTCTAGTTATAGCCCATACAACGGTAACCTACATTCCTTTCCATACCATGCTTCAAATGAAGCATATCCATACTCGAATGATAATCCCCACCTTAGGGACAAACTCATCTCACTAAAAGATAAGTATCCCAAGTACCTCTAACATCCACCATACACGTCCTAAGCATAGCTAGAAATGGGGTGACTTAGTCAGTCCATTGACTACACCCAATCGCATCGTATTCATTACTCAACCTTGGTATCCTAGCAATAACATCCTTAGTTATCTTTTTCCACTTCTACTCGGGTAACTCGGGTTGTAACAACAATCCAGAAGACCCTTGATACCCAACTTCCACTTCCAAATACGCTAAATACTTACTACCGCAACTATCTATATCCTTCCTCATACACAGCCATCTATTCGCAACCTAAAACCATACTACATCGCACTCGCTCCTAGAGGAATAGATTATATTCGTCATATATGCCTCTTCCATAGCCAAAGTTCTTACATCTCTCTTAATAGGAATCCGAATCCTATCCAACCAGTATAAACCGCTCTCCATCTCTTTTCACACTTGTTGGTTCAAGCCACACAACATCTCACGTTGACGTGTTCTCTGCTTTGGATGTCTTAACTTATACCACCAACATCCTTTTCTCAAACCTAGATTTGATCGTCATACATCTATCTCGAACTCATTCTTGGCTTCACTCTTTCTCATACTCCATGATTCAACAACTACACTTGCCTTTCCCAGGTGGTACTTGGCCTCAAAACCGTACTCACTAAATAACTTCATCCATCGACTCTGCCTCATATTCAATCCCTCCGATTAAAAGTGTGTTGGGGACATTCATGATCCGTATAGATCACTCTTTATGTCTCGTTCACTTAACGCCTCTAGCATTGTAGGGAAAAACCACCACGCAGATTTCAAAACATTAATCGTGCAATCCTTCATAAGATTCTTCAGTTGTCGCGACGTATAAGCAATCACCTCCCCTCTTTGTCTGAGCATGCTTCCAATTCCTTGCTTTGCGCGTCATAATATACCACGAAGTCGTTTGCTCCTTCCGGCAATGCCAAGATCGGCTCATTACCCATTTGATTCCTTCCACATCTAGATAGCTTCCTCTTTGCTCCGCTTCCATGTTGTTGGAAAACTTCACGTACATCTTCTCTTCCTTCAGTGACTTCGCGATCATCTTCGCGTGCGATTGGTACTCCTGCTTAGACTTCAGGTCGGTTTAAAATATCGTCTGTATATATACGTTAACTAGCTTGTCTATATACGGCCATGCACACCCGGCTCATTAACTCCATGAAAACCGCTGGTGCATTGGTTAACCCAAAAGGCATAGCCGTAAACTTCAACGTGTCCATTACGCATCCTAAAAACAGTCTTAGCTACGTCATCCTCGTGCACCCTCCATTGGTGACATCACATACGAATTTTCTATCTCACTCTTCTCGAGATAATCTATGCACATTTCAAACTACCCACCTTACTTCCTACCAAGCAATACAGACGCTTCCCACAACAAGTTACCATTCGAACCAACCCTCACCTTGCAACTCTTGCAATCGTTCCACACCTCTTGCCTTTCTAAAAAAAACGTCAAACAACACGAGCCTTCGCAAATCGGCGTCGCTCCTTGTACTAATTCCATACGAAATCCTATTCTACAACGAAGGGTAAAACCCACTAAATCATGAGAAACACTTCGAGAAGCTCACATACTACTAAAGTATCACTAAATTTTGACTCATATGCTTTGGTACTCCTACGAGACCTCGCATCCTCTTTAGTTCGTTTCCTCACGAACCTTAAACACTTTTTAGCTCACTAAGGTATTTTAACTACCTTCTTGTGGCATGCCATCCCAGCCTTATGCCTCAACAACCAATTCTCTCATACGGCTACATCAACGCTCCCATAACTAAGAGGTACTAAGTAAAACGAGAATTCTCAAATTCTAACTTGGAATCGCGAATAATTCTATTCCCTTCGCTACCATCAATCGCACCACTCAGAAGACATGACCTACCATCAACTCTAGAACCACGCCATGAAGAAATACCAAACTTCACATGCACCAATTGGTATGGACCTAAAATCACACAATCCCAAAAGAAGAAACAACTGAATATAAACATCGACATAACGAATGAACCTCAGACCTAATAAACGCATCAACGATGCTAGAAATACCCAATGAATATTACCACGTACCACGACCCATTAATTAAAAGATTAAGAACCTTTGTACCAAAACCGATTTTTTTTTCCTAGGAAACTCTCCCTCATAACCTTATACCAAGCATTTTAAAACAATAGAATCACCTTAGTTAATAATGCAAATAGTTTTAAGTGTAAAAATAAATTTAAATAAAATTTTTATAAACTTATTTTAATTATGATTTTATAAAAGAAATCAAAAGATGGTTA
>BQNB010059964.1:3267-31391 GCA_026074375.1 Tanacetum coccineum | reverse complement strand
GTTCGGTGCTCAAGTAACAATGACTAGTTCGGTTCCAAGTAACAATGACTAGTTCGGTTCCAAGAGAAAATGACTAGTTCGGTTTCAAGAGAAAATGACTAGTTCGGTTCCAAGAGAAAAAGACTAGTTCGGTTCCAAGAGAAAAATGACTAGTTCGGTTTCAAGAGAAAATGACTAGTTCGGTTCCAAGAGAAAAAGACTAGTTCGGTTCCAAGAGAAAAAGACTAGTTCGGTTCCAAGAGAAAAATGACTAGTTCGGTTCAAACTCACAAAACTAGTTCGGTTCCAACTAAGACGAAACCCAAATTTTCAAAACTAAAAAAGATACATTTTTGATTGGTTTTTTGCAAAAAAATCTTGTACAACTAGTGTTAATAACCCTATAGGAACAAGAAAAATAAAAACTTTAAGGTTTTTAAGCCGAAAAAATTTTAAATCAAGATTTTGCTCTTTGTAAAGGTTTTGAACACAAATCAAAAGACAAACACAAAAACTAAACACACCACTCCATGGCTCTTGATACCAATTGAAGAATACTAGTAATCTTTGATATTATACAAGAACTAAAGAGATAAGTGGGTTGGAAAGTTTCTAGAGAAAGAAAGTAATATGGAATGGATGATAATCTTATTTTGTGTGTGAAATGAGAAAAAACAACCAACCACCCTCTCTAAGGCATGGAGAGGGTATATATGCTACATACAAGGCCGGCCATGGGCTTTACTAAGGCTTCCATGGGCCTTGGGCCATATTAGCTTACTAAGCTTATCATATGTTAACCTACGGGCTAAGACTAGTATATATTGGAAGTGACCGATACTTTTCTTGTTCCTAACATATGCTTTTATAATTTGGACAGAATTCAGTATTCACCCACCTCGAGAACTTGAAAAAATTATGGATGCGAACATTTGATCTATTTGCAAGATAGTCTTATTATGAGCTAATAGGCTGAATTGTAGTATTTTATGTGGTCGTGGTAGGAATCTACCCATTAACGAGAGTCTCGCTTCAAAAAGAATTCTGGTAGGAGAAAAAGAAGAAAAAATTATAAAGAAGTAATGATACGCTGCCTTTTTTGTTAACGCGCCTGATAATCACGATCTAATGGTTTCTTATTTATTGTACACTTTTTTCTGCAGTTACAGCCTCCATTTTACTACCCAAGACAAGCAAGTTTAACCTTCACACCGCAACGTATAAGTTATTATCTAAGTTGAAAGGAATAAGTTATTATCTAAGTGGAAGACTCAATAACCAAAAGCTGGTACGATATTTTCATTAAGGGGTGTTTGGGATTGCTTAATTTATCTGTTTGTTCTTATAAGTAAGTATTTATGTATATAATGTTTCAGTTTGCTTATTTTGTAAATTTTGCGAGTATTCTCGAAAAGCTAATTGTTTATTGAAAAATTACATTTAGTTTCATTTATTACGATTTTAACTTTTAAGTTCAGTTGTTCGTAAAAAAGTAACTTAATTTAACTGCTTAGTTTACTAGAAATAGGCATAATCAGTTTGGATAACGCAAAAATTGGTATCTGCTTTAATATACGCGGAAAATTGTGTAATCCCAAAAAATTAAGATTTGTTGTTTCAGTGCTCCTCATTTTTCTTTTGCAGATTAGGAAACACTTTGAATTATGAACTGAAAGCGCCTTGGATACATAGAAGGTTCACGCCGGTAAGTAGTCACTACATATTGTGTTGGTAAAGTGTTATTTGTGCAGTTATATTATCTTCAAGTCTGCCAGCTTTTGTGACCTGCAATTCTAAGGGGGTGTTTGGCTAACCTTATTTTAGGGACCAATTGGCTGGATATTAGACCTGATATTTCATAGACCGTATTATATCTTTTGGCTAAGTTTTTTTTGGCTCATATAATGCCGCTCTAATAACATTAGTTACGTTACTTTCAAATTTATTAGGAAGACAATCTATGTTCCCTTGGCACTAGGTCATGGCTTCCGTAATTTAGGTTAAGTATGTTAATTATAAAAGTGAGAAGAAGACTAAAAAAGTGTTGGCTGGGTAAATCCGCATGTTTGAAGTTAGCATTTTCAAACATTATTATCAATTCTGAATATTTTAAAGAGATGTATGAGTTGTGTAGGATCAAAAGTGATAACAGGAACAAGAAACTTATTTTTAGCTATTTAATACATTAAATTAGTCTTTTTGCATAAAAATGGCTTTTCACTTATCGCTAGATTGATTCTTTGCATTGTATGCTGCTGATGAGAATCCCTCAATTGAGATTACGCATGATGATGCTACAAACTTGACTTGATTGTTCTGTGCATCCGCTAAGAAGCTCACTGAAGAGAGCATTTGTTCCCATTTATGACCATTGAAAACACAACCACGCTAAACCTCAGATAATTAAAGAGACCAAAATCAAGCTATTGATGGTAAGATCATCATTGAGACAAAATTCATTATTCTGGTTGTGACATTTTAAGATGATCATTAAGGTAGCTAATGCAAAAGTACAATCTGGAGCTTGTCTTTCAGTTCTAAGAATATCAATGAAAAACACTTACATAATGGTTTTGAGTATAAGTGAGCAAAAGTTTTTGATGTGTAGACATGTCCTTGGTTGGATTGGCTTACCAATACCTTATTGTTGTATATACCGGATCATATTAGTCCCAATATGCTTCGAAAGTTTTGTCAGGTTTCATACATTTGGGTGTATGATGGCTACATGTAAGCCATTTGTACAATATTATATTTTTAACTTAATTTTTTGTATAAGGGGTTAATGTAGATTTTATTATAAGTTAATCAAATGATGATGAATTTATTACTTTTTACACATTGATAAATATTTGTTGCAGTGCAACGCCAGGGTAAATGAGGGTTTTGAGCTTCAACTACCTGAAAATACATTCGGACATCATGGTTTACTAAAGTAAGATTTTATTCAGTAATTGTTATTTATATAACCATTTGGGGATTACTTCTATGTATATTTTGGAAATGAATTACTTTGTTCGTTTAATATTATTTTTCGTAAGTTGATTGTACCAAGCTTTTTACTCCATAGATTATCATTATTTTGCTCCAGGAAGAACAAAGGGTGATAGAAGCAAAAATAAGAATGAGACGGCAAGAAATTAATGATGAAGAGGAAAGAATGATAAAAAGGCAAGAAGTAAGCTCTTCAAGCGGCATAATGGGACTCGATATTTCTCCGAGCAGGTATGTGTCTGCAAGTGGCTCAATTGGCTAGGTTGGGTTACGAAATTAAGTAAAAATAGCATAAATAAGACTGGAAGCTAATATAAGCATGTGTTTGGCATCTTTTTTGGAGTGTCATATCAATTGAATCATCCATGCCATGCTTATCACGATACGTTATCTATATAAAAGCTTCTAAGATGAGTAACGGGCATGAATAATCACAAAAACTTTTTGCGATAAAAAATGACCCAACAAATGCGGCCTGAATTTGGCAATTTTATGGTTAAATATCCCACATTTAATCTATTAGTAACTGCAGATTGCTATTCAAATTTAAGAGGTGGTGGATTGCTGGAATCGGCAGCTTCTTTCCTATTTAGACAAACCATTTTACCAAAACATCTGCATAGGAAATCAACATGTGGCAGAGTATATACTTATTACGTAATTATCTATCAGAGCAAACATCACTACGACGTATCATATTTGAAAACAATTAAGTATAAGTATACAACTGTGAGTATAATGAATAGCCAAACATAGGCATTACAACAGTAAGATCATATAAACATGTCAAATGGATAAACTGAGTTAGTTGGTTCAAATTCAAAGTCAACATCCGTGAGGCATTTGTAACCTGATAATTGCTTATAGAGAAGTCCCATGAGCTCAGGTGATTTTTTTAGTGCTAATGAATGATTTACTAATGTTCAATTATTGAATTCAGTTGCCACATGTTGGATTTGTTTCGTTAGCTCTAAAAAATGATTCAAATGGCTCAATATTAAGGTCAGTCATATCATCCTTCACTTTTAATTTATGTACTAGAAATTTTTTTGATGTTCTGAAAAGTTCTTAAGATAACTTTTCCGAAATATGCTTAATTGTTTTGGTCATATTGGGTTGTGTTGGGGACGTGCACTATACACTGCATTGTTTATACCTCACAAGTTCAAATGGGTAGGTTGGGTTATGGGTCAAAATGGGCTGAGGTCGAAACGTGTCATTTGTAGCAGAAAGACTCGAGTCGGAATCCCAAACATATTATTCCATTTTTTAACTTGATTATTAATAAATGACGTGCTAATTCCACTTATTTGAAGTATGCAGTATGAGAACAGAGGTGTTACTTGGTGATTTTGGATGCCAAGAAGATTGGAGAGACAAATGTAGTTGTGGCAAGACCTAAACTTCTTAAATTCTTGAATGACCTCTTGGATTTCATGGCTTTAGGGCATCTGCAGATTCGAAAATGTAGACTAAACCTTCACTGCATTTTTTTAGCATGTTAAAGAACTGCTCAGTGTTATATTGCTCTTTTGTAATCATATCAAGATTTTATTGCATTCGGGTTGACTTCTAGCAATGGCAACTATAACTTCCAATTCATTAAACTTATGTTGAGTCAAAAGTGAGCAAA
This sequence comes from Tanacetum coccineum, assembly GCA_026074375.1. Taxonomy (NCBI): domain Eukaryota; kingdom Viridiplantae; phylum Streptophyta; class Magnoliopsida; order Asterales; family Asteraceae; genus Tanacetum; species Tanacetum coccineum. Next base: position 26,785 of record BQNB010059964.1, on the reverse strand, counting down.
AAGTAAGAAGTCAAATGGAATGAGAGCTTCCTCCAAAGGACAACATCTTTTATTATTTGAATGGAAAACGCAGTTAAAAAAAGGATCACACTATATGTTGTTAGGCTTATCATCCACTTAGTAGTTAGAACATGATATACTCTTATCATCCACTTAGTAGTTGGAACAACCAAAAACTATAACAAACAACTATCGAAATGAAAATGTTTTTGTCCGACAATACCTTAAAGCTCCCCGCCGGCCTTGAAACTAGTTTTAATATATGAACATATTTCGGATGAATTTTGACATTTTGAAGAGAGTTTCCTTTTGGTTAAGTATGTAAAATCGGCATCTTTGATCGTTTAGATACAAAGTAATAAGTTAATTGCATTTGCCTGCAACTATAAAGATAAGTTGGGCATAGAAAAAATGCTTATCTTAAAAGAATTGCAAGCTTCAAAATTCGTGTTCAAAGAAGCTTACTTCGGGTTTTGAATTAACGGGGAGGAACACAAGGTAAACCAAGTACCGATAATGGAGGCTTAAATACACTTTAGATTTTTTAGTTATTCTTCCTTTAATTGTTTTTAGTTTTTGTTATGTATTAATTTTTTTATTCAACACTTTTATTCTTTTATCTCTTATACAACAAGAGATTTTCGAAAATTAAAACAGGTACGTCTATCAATTGAATTGGACAAATGAGAGTGTATCATTTTGATACATGACAAAACCAGCAACCTAATAAAAGCAAATATACGCATTAATTCTTAAGCCCGCTTTTAGATTGTTTAACTGATGTGAATACGTTTTGTGTGCAACTAAAGCGCTAAATAAACAAATTTGCTAGAATATTTTTACATAGTTATATATTACAGTATGTTCTAAGCACTTGATATTAATAAAATCAGCCTACCCTAAAACAAATTCTTGGCTACGGCCCCGATAACCATAATATTCATCATAAAATCTTTTTAAATGAATTTCATTGAATTTTCCAACAAGTTGTTTTAATTTTCAGATATATTGAGTTTTGTTAAAAAAAAAGACGTATTACAAGAAAAAAACAATTTCAAACACTCCTAAGACTAAGACCATCAACCCTCAAATGGCATAATTAATACTTGACTATATAGTATTTGGTCATAATCTTGAAATTAAGGGCTTCATGGCACTTATTTTGATGGGAATTTTAAGCTTTTGACAGAGTATGTGGGATTTGAGGTTAGACCACTACCTTTTCAAACACAAATCTGAACCTGTTGCCAAACATGTATCGGTAAAGTAAAAATGCTTGGTATGGTTAATGTTATGTCATCCGTTTTGCTTCTATTTTAATGAAGGGTTTTTCTAATATGTGCCCCAATGGCATATGATAAGGAGGGGACAAGAGCTGATGTGTCAGCTTCTGATTGGTCAGCAAATAATATGTCAACTCCTGAGGGGACAAGGATGTTACCTGCTGACCGATCAGGAGTTGTCTCCCCTTATCATGTGTCACTAGACACATATTAGAAAAACCCTTTAATGAAATCATGAAGCCGTGTACATATTTTGCTACCAAGATATTTTTAGCAACTTATGGGACCAATGATTCATAAGTTTTTGTAACGTTTTGTATGAGGCATTATGAGCTAGCCACATATATAGTTACGGAACATAATTGATTGTGATGTAAAGCTACAAGTTAGCGATCGTTTTCCCAAAGCAAAATAATGTTTAAAGTACATTCTTTTCGAGTGTTCGTACTCAACTCTCCTGCTGCTTGATCACAAATGTAATTTTCATATTTTTTTACACCTATAATGAAAAGATAAAGGCCGAAACACGCCTCGCAAATATGTGCTTTCTGCTAACTGTTGAATATGGAATCAACACGGTTTATGAAGGACCGCACGACTTATTAATTTGAGGTAAACACGTTCTACACGAGCTCTAAAACACGATGATATGATTTTAACAAACACTATAATTATCACTTAAGCTTGAAGCGATTGGTGCTCGATCACTTACACTAGCACAAAGAACTACTTGTGTATTTAGCTAAATTATGGTGGAGCAATGGGCATGATAATAGATCGACTGATCGACAAATAACAACGATTATTGTATTTTCTAAACAATATTGTTATCTATTTCGATTCTAAAATAAAATAAAAAATCTTAGAGATGGTATACTATAATGTAAGGGCATTTATGAGTAGATGTACACACATGAAGAGGACCATAAAACAAATGATAACCTCAAGATGAACAAGTTGAAGAAGAAGGCTAATAAATTATATGTGGATGCTACCTCATTGAGGTAATACCTGACCCATTATGTCTGTGGCTGATGCCCACACCCACCATCAAATGAACATGACATGTATACAATATGTTTTTACCTATACTTATTTGCATGCATACTATCTTGTCCTAAATCAAATACTATATGTATTATTTGGCTTCAAACTTAACCTACTAATGTTTTTTAATCTTATAATTGGCTCAGAAGAATCTCTTAAGATAATGTTAGTTTGATCATTAGTAATCACTAAGAAGTAGACAGGTTCAACTTCAAGTTGTTAGATTTTTGTGTTACAAAATTTGAGACACCTTTTGAAACAACCATTGTAATGTTAATCTTCATAATACACCATTATATAATGTCTTAACTTGTTATAATTCTAATACAAAACATGTGAAATTAAAGAGACATTGAATCCAAAGAGCCTACAAAACAATGTCAAATGACTCATGAGCCATTGAGTCATGGACCCCTTCGACACCTCACCCTAAAAATATACCACCTGCCCAAACACCCTCTATAAAAGGAAACTCATGTACCATTCTCTGCCATAATATCTTCAACTTAACCACAGCTTCTTGCTAATCAAGAACAATCACACTTCAAAAAAACCTACTAATCAACTCTAGCCTCTAAACATACACTTGTTAGCTTCAACACTTATACTTGCACAATAAGAGTATAGCAACACATTTCCATTTTTGGCCATAAAAATGAAGATGATGGGGAGCAATAGCATGGGAGGATCAAAGAGAAAGGTTTCAAGTAAACTTGGAGGAATACTTAAAGAGCAAAAAGCAAGGCTTTACATTATTAGGAGATGTGTGGTGATGCTTCTTTGTTATCATGATTGATTAATTCATTCATTCACTAGATTTTCTGTAGATGTGTTCTTGAAATAGTGTGTACATAGATATGGGTCAAGAGCTTCAAAATTTTGTAACATTACATATTTGCCTCTAAATTGGCTTTATGTATATCAGATTTGCTACTGATTTACTATATGTTCTTTCAGTTAGACTTTGAATGTTAAGTGCATATTATCTTGAGTTCTTGAACGATAATTTATGACTGAATTTCTCAGGCAGATTCACAAACTAACCATATATTCTTATGACATTACATGAAAAACACTATACTTCGCAAAAATAAGAAATTCGAGACAAATTTTACAGTCATACTTAAAAGTTCGATGGGAGTTGATTTTAAATTCTTCTATAGTCCTTTTAAAATAATAAGACGATTATTTACGCAAAGCAGCAACGATGTATAATTACAGACAAAATTTGGTTGGGTGAATTTGTACGTATTTTATTTTGTTGCAATTTTTGGTTTCTTGGTGGTCTTAGTCGTAGAACGATATTCCCGTGAAAGGTGATAAAAAAGAAGGGGAAAATTGGTGGAGTAAAGGAGAGGGGAGAAGTTTGTGGGTAAATTTGTAATCAACTAACAACAATAGTGAATTTTATTGTCTTCTAAGAGTATTTTGATAAAGTAATATAAATCATTTTACAAGTTTTAAGCAAAACACTTTTGCTCTTGTATACAGTAGAGAAGAGTTGCATGGTTCATTTGCAAATAAAGAAAAGAAAAAAAAAAGTAAGTTAGAATAGCTTGTCAAATTCAACACTTAGGATAAAAATATAAAGGGTTGGGAACCCTCCACCCAATCAAATTATATTTTATTATTTTTACCCCTATTTAGTTGATTATTTATTTATTTATATATATTTTTTTGTAAAAATGGAAAAAAATATCATGAAAAACCAAACAAGAGTTGGTTTTATAGTGTTTTCTAAAGGTTTAGATCAGGTAAGAAACACCTATTGGGAATTTGACAAAATATAAGTCCATTTATAGTTTTATACACAATATTTAATTGCGTTTAGTGACACAACAAGCAAATAATACAAGAAGAAACTTCAACAATGTCAAATGACTGGGCCTTAATAAGCCCTAAATAGGTAATAAGTTTAGAACTAATTAAGTGTGATATTTTTTAGTCTTTGTAGGTCCATTAGACAATGAAAGTGGGTCTACCTCTATTATTACAATTCTTTAGTCAAATCACAATTATTTTTCACACTTTTTCTCAATTTCCATTTTAGAATCATATCGAATAGTGCCTTAACAACTGCAACATCACTTCACAAGGAGTTTATATCATTCTAAAAAAGATCATGAGATCTTATCCGATATTAGCAAATCTTTGATCTCTTAATAAAGTGAAAGTAAGTGTGTTATTAATTTCAAACATCTAGTAATTAGTAGTTGACAATACATGTTTGTTTTATAAAAGTGTTCGGTCATATACGTCATATATAACTATTATGCTTACAAGTTTGGAAAAAGAGAGGACAGAGGATTTTGATGTATAGAAAACATAAACCTTATTGGCAAACGATTATTCAAAGCTAAATGTTAAACGCTAAATAATTTTCGAAAGTCTTACATGCTACTTGTCAAATATACGCTGATGTTTTTTATGGGGCACAGTTACTTTTTAAGGTAAAAGCCATAAATGAACTACGTACTTACCAAAATTCCTACATATGAATAACGAACCCCTAAACACATAATCCTTCATAACTAATTGTTTCACATCGATTAACAATACATAATATTTTCGAATACTGGTAACCGGCTACCGTTGTAGCCCATTAAACCCTTATTTTATTTCTTTAATATAATTTCCACCTAGTAAAAATGTCTAATTTAATTTCCACGTGTATAATTTACCCTTATTTACTTTACCCAAACCCTAAACCATTGTCATATGTTTTCCCTCCCACCCTACACCCTTATTTCCCTCTTAAAAAAACCCTAATCACTGAATCTATAGATATGAGTTAAATCATCAAACAATTTGTACAATGTAAGTGATAATTACTAACTTAATAGCTTTTTCATTGATAATTGTTTCAGTAAGCACTAATTTTTAATTAACCCTAATTTTGTATATTTAATTTCAAGTCTTCTACTACGAAGCCTTTCACAGTTAATCTTTATCACGATGGTGTGTTCATTGTAAAACCCTTTAATTATACACATGGAGATTATAAGGTAATTGATGATGTTGATTTTGATGGACTGCTTTATGTTCAGATGTATGATATCATTAGAAGAGTTGTTCTTGTTTCACCTACATGTTTGTATTTTAAGTTAGTAGATCAACCATTGGTATGTCTTAAACCACTGAAAACAGACGAAGATGTAGGGTTGTTTGTTAAAGCATTATATGAAAATGGTTCAATAATAAATCTTTATTGTGAACATAATGGGTATGATATAATGGAGATGATACAAGATCAGTTAGCACCAAAAGACCAACTTGTTAAGACAACATTTAAGTGTAATGCTGATGATGTTGCACATACTAGTTATGAGAATTTAGATGATTTGAAAGACATTGTTGACTTTGAAGTAGAGGGTGAGGAAAATATAGTTATTACTAGGAATACAACTGATGACCCTTGGCTTAACAAGCTTGTTGGCAATGGAACTTTCATAGGCCAAACTGATGATGCCACATCTAACTTAGGTGGTAGGTTTAACCATGAAGAAAATGACCCTGAAGATGACATTGTTGATCCTAAGTTTAAAGCCAAGCCATTTGTTCGATATCCCTCATTTGATCCTTCAACTCTATGGGATCAATGCCAACTAGTTTTAGGTATGAAGTTTGAAAATCCTCAACAACTCAAATATATGTTGATAAACTATGGGGTAGCCAATGGTTATCAGTGATTGTTAGATATTAGAAAAAGACTCGGTCACCCCGTGTATTTTACTGTTTATCATAGCTCGTAGTTTAATAGTATTTTTTTATGGGAAAGAAGCCTAAGGATAAAACAAAAGATGTTGATTGTAGTACCAACTCTGATTAAGGTGATACACCTGATGATGCTGAGTGTAGTTCCAAACCTGCAACAAAGAAGAATGGTAGGTCTAGTGAAGCCATTAAGGAAAGGTGGAATAACAAAAAAGAATATGAAAAAAGAGATTACAAAGGAGTGTTCCCTGTCCATTTAGGTTGTGGGCATCCTAGATGAGCACTGAAAAGTCATTCCAAATTAAGAGCTTATACCCAGACCATAAGTGTTGAAGAAACTATACATTTGGTAATTTGGTTACTTATAAATGGATTGCTCACCATTATGCAAGAGAGATCATTGATAATCCAAGTTTGACCTACAAATACATGCAAAACTTCATCAAGGAGAAATTCCTAATTCATGTTAGTATGGGTCAGTGCAAAAGAGCCAAAATATGTGCATTGTGTGATCATGAGGGGGGATTAATCAAACATTACAGCAAGTTATAGGAGTATAGGCAAGCTGTTTTGGAATCTAACCCAGGTAGTACATGTCACTTGGAGACTAAAGACAGGGATGATGATGGTAAAATTACCTTTAAAAGGATGTATATTTGCTTTAAGGGAATTAAGCAAGGTTGGTTAGATGCCTGCAGGAAGGTTATAGGATTAGATGGATGTTTCTTGACTCACACATGCAAAGGACAGCTATTAACAGCCTTTGGTAGGGATGGAAACAATCAGATGTACCCAATTACATGGTTTGTGGTAGGTGTAGAAAACAAAGACAATTGGGCTTGGTTCCTGTCTCTGCTTCAAGAAGATTTAGAACTTGGATATGGTGGAGGTCTCACTGTTATTTCTGATGGACACAAGGTATGGACTTACAATTCTAGTTGTTGATGTTATATCACTGTTATTTCTAGTTATATTAACTCTAATTACAATTGCAGGGGTTACTTGAAGCTCACTCACTCCGAGTAAGTCGGTATTGAAAAGGTGGCAGTCAGCTCCAGCCTCCGATCACTAAAATCAAAACGCACTTTTGAGTCTAGAGCCAAGAGATCATCAATTAATCTCGTTAGGACAATTCCAATTTACTTGTTATTCACACACTGTGATTACAAGTTTTATCATAAGAGTCCTACGCATTATCCTTGTGATTTTGCCAGAACATCTGAGTGATACGTAAGTATTCACAGTGAAGATGGAAATCCTGCTTGAGCCAACTTCAAACAAGCTCATGGTAGGTGACTTGTGAGATCCTTAATGGATCAAACTTGTGAAAACTGGAAAACAACAACGGTGCGATTCTACATGAATCAAACTTGTTCCAGTATACGAATTGACGGTTATTGGACTTTGGAAAACAAATAAAACTTTCGATGTGTTACAAAACTCTTTTGTAAAGTATCGCATCGATTGTTTTTACAAACCAATTTTCTCTTTATTGCTAACTGTTTTATTACAGGAACATTTAAAGATGGAGATGGAGATACCGTGTTCCAACAAAATCAAGTTCATAACCGCGTGCTCATTCTCAAACGACTCATTCGAAGATATCATGAAAGCTCAAATATCTGTTATTAAAGCTTCCGCAACTCTGAATATTCAAGCTTTCAAGATCAAGAAAAGTGTGAGCATATCATTCTGAATGACACAAGTTCACAAGATGGCAAAAGATCACATGATAATGATTAGAGATTATGATTGGATGATGATCTCAAAGAAGCTCAAAGATCACATACAAGTCAAGCTAAAGCCTAAAAGTCTAAAGTTCACTGCTTCAGATTCACAAGATATGGATAAATGAAATCAAACGTCTACGAGCTATACATAAGATCAATCTGAAGATTGAAGAGCTTAAGTTTAGTATTTTCAGGGGTGACCTCCCTTAGGGGGAGATTGTTAGATATTAGAAAAAGACTCGGTCACCCCATGTATTTTACTGTTCAATATAGCTCGTAGTTTAATAGGTAAACGTTTGACTTTCGGTATTGAACCGGGTACTAATACCCGGTGTATTGTAAGAACTATAAATACCTCTTCCAACTTTGGAAGAGGTAAGCAACTAGTCATTTTACACACACTCTTAGTGTGTTTTTCTTTTCTCTCTCAACTATTCTCTCTCTCTAACTTTCTCTCTCTAGATCTCTTTAGATCTATACATGTTTGTGTGAATTCGGGAACCTACAATTGGTATCAGAGCCATGGGGTGGATTCGTGATTGATTCATATGGTTAAATAAGCTCAAATTCGTGGCTTATTTTTGGAAAAAATACCCACGGCTCAAAATTTTTTTTGGGGTCTAATGGTTTGTTAATCTTGATCTTCTCTTGTTCTACACATCAAAGAGGCTAGGTTGTATCAATTTCGTGTGTTATACAAGCTCAAAGTTCGAATTATAAGCTTTAAAAGGTTAGTGTTCTTCGTGGAGAGTTGCCTAATTTTGGTCGATTCTCAAAGAAAGACGTGTTAAGGTGTGTTTAAACTTGATCTACACACTTAGTATTGCATGTTAGAGCTTTGATTCGTGGATAGAAAAGCTTATTTGAGTGATTTTGTAAAAATCGTCCTAGTGTTCTTGTTGGAGGTTTGAATATTAAATGTTATTCTTACCGGCGGTTTGACAAAAGATAGGGACAAGATCCGGATTTTTAGGAAAAGGTAGCCGGCGAGTTGACCAGGTCAACGGCGGGTTGCTTATACCGGCGGGTTGCTTATACCGGCGGGTTGCTTATACCGGCGGGTTGCTTATACCGGCGGGTTGCTTATACCGGCGGGTTGCTTATACCGGCGGGTTGCTTATCACGGCGGTTTGATTATTTTATTGATCCAGCGAGTTGCCTTATTTCACGGCGGGTTGCTTATCACGGCGGGTTGCTTATCACGGCGGTTTGGTCACTATAGGCAGCGGTTTGATTATTTTATTAAGCCGGCGAGTTAGCAAAAATATAAGAGGCGGTTTGCTTGATTTATTTGGCAGCGGTTTGGTGACAGTTTGAATTTTTTTTCAGGCGGCTGTTTGCAATCATCCTAGGCAGCGCTAAAAAAAAAAAAAAAAAAAAAGAGTACTTTTGGCGGGAAAAGTTAAGAAAAATTTAATTTTTCCTATAGCCTTTTTAGCTCATTTTTACACCAAATTTAAATTTTGGTAATAGGGTAAAAATTTTGTTAAAAAATTCAAATTATTTTTGGCGGGAAAAATTAAGAAAAAAATTAATTTTTCAATAGCTTTTTTAGCTAATTTTTACACAAAATTTAAATTTTGGTAATAGGGTAAATTTTGTGTTTTGGTCAAAATTCAAATATTTTAGGGCCAAATAACAAACCGTCAACCTAAACAGGACTTAAACTGCATTAATCAAACAACAAACCTACCTTAACATCAAACGATTATTCATTCACGGTTTTCTATTGATTTTGTAAAATCCCGTTAATCTTTTATCGGTTTTAATCATAGACTTGTAAAATCCCGTGAACGTTAATTGCATTTAAAACCACAACATCAATCACATTATCTACTTAAGATCCTTAATTTTATTTCACACATCGAATTTCAATGGAATCTTCTAATTCTAATTCAAAAGAGAGAGAGCTTCAACTGACGCAACGGCTCACAAAACAAAGGCACTCCAACTGCCTGACATGGGTTGAACAACTCGAGACACATCTTTATGATCTCTATCTCCTTAATTCGCCTTATGCTGTTGATGCATTTAAACCAGCATTTCGCTCATTCTTTGGTGAAGAGCATCAGACTTTCAAATTGAAGATGTTTCATAATCTGGATCAGTTAAGGCTACAACTTGAAAGAGAGAATCTTCATGGGGTTAATGCAAAGACTTGTCTTCAAGCACTCAGAACACAGTTCAAGGAATTTCTTGCCTCAAAAGGGGTAAATGCAACGGATCTTCTGAATCAAGGTTGGCAACAAGACTTCGAAGACTTCACGCGCTGTGAACCTAGTGCGTACAGACGTGAGTTACTCGAGAACCTGGATACACTTGAAGCGGTCATTCATAGAGTTGTAAATACATATGGTGTATTACGCATGAAAGAAAATGAACTCGCAGTTGTATAAAAAAAAAAAAAAAAAAAAAAAAAAAAAAAAAAAAAAAAAAAAAAAAAAAAAAAAAAAAAAAAAAAAAAAAAAAAAAAAAAAAAAAAAAAAAAATAAAACTCTTTCAAACAACGACTTAAAAGGAACTTCCATCGAGGGAGGATTCGAACGGGCATTTGCAACACTCTTTGAGCAAGATGTTCAGACTTTCACAAGAACAATGTTCGTAAACTTGGATCAACTAGAAAAACATCTTTCCAAAGAAGAATTTCAAGAACTTGAATCCTCTAGTGCATTTAGAGTACTCTTGCAACAATTTCAGACGTTCCTCTATTCACGATTCTCGTTCGATAATGATGAAGGTCTCATGATACGCAAGTACTTTATTGCATATACAAAGACCGATGTTCCATTATTCCATGATAAACTGATCCAGCACATGGAATCTCTTCGGGAGTCAATTCAGGAAAGAGCAAAGCATAAACGAGAGTATGACAGAAGGATGAATGACAGAATGATGCAGTCAAAAGAGGGAAATGTTGATTCGAGTAAAGCATTAGATGCTGGTTTGGTTGTTACGGAAAGCAATGAGACAGAATCAGAAAGGCATGTTTCAAGCAGCAGATCCGGGAAAGATACACATGCTGAGGATGCAGATATCAACTCCGTGAATGACAAACAGCCAATGGCTGAGGTACAACTGACTGCTGAACATAATATACTTGCTAATGAACAACAACATTATGAGCAATCTGAATCCATTTATGACACATATTTGTTGGAAAAGGTTGATAGAAATACCACTCCTGATTCAACAGATATGAGTCATAGGGGAGGAGAGATTGACCAGAATGCTGTAAAATGTCAAGTTTCATGTCCTTTACTTGATCCATCATTTGATAACATGACAACTGAATTTTCAAACCAATCTCTCGAGTCTGAAAATATTTCTCTCAAAAAGACCGTTGCCCAACTTCAAAAATATTTTTCAAGAATGGAAGCACATTGTGTTAACATGGAACTTAAATATCAAAATCAAGCTTTAAAAGATGGGCAACATGGTCAAATTCTAAGTGAAACAAGTAATAAAGCCAAGATTAAAAGAGAAATTGAGGTACTTGAAACAATCAATATCGAATTAGAACATAGTGTGGCTAAATTACTTGCAGAGAATGAGAAGTTGCATAAGGAAAATGAGCATTTGAAACAGACCTACAAAGATCTTTAAGATTCTTTCAAAAAGACACGAGTTCAGATAAAAGACCATAATGACTCACTGATTGCTTAAATAAATAGTAAGACTATTGAAAATGTTGTTTTAAAGTCTCAAATTCAGGAAAAGATTTTTGCGAATGTAGCATTGAAAAACGAATTAAGAAAGTTAAAAAGAAATAACATGGATACTAAGTTTGCAAAACTATCAATCTTGGGGAAACCAATTTTACAACCACCCAAAAACCAATCAGTTGTTAGACAACCGAATGCGTTTAAATCTGAATGACCTAATCTTTCAAAACCACGGTTTGCCTCCCAAGTTGATGTGAATAACGTTTTGTCAAAACCAGTCACTCCTCATTATTTGTCTAAAGTTAGAGAATATGTGCTTGCAAAACCTCATCATGTGATTGCACCTGGCTCATCTAGGAATATTCATGAAGTATCGTATGGTTCAAATGATATGGCACATAATCACTATCTAGAGGAAGCTAGGAAAAAGACACAAAAAAGAAATAGACTTAGCAGAAACCGGGTCAATTCTTATGCTGTCAAACTCACTTAAAATGATTGGATGACATGAAGACGACATCATGGAACGAAGTGATGCAATACACAAACCTTCCCCATTGCATTCGAGTTTCTCTTTTCGAATGAAACTTGTCATCATTTGTCATGGAGAACTAAACACTGCAATCTTTTAGTCTCACTCACTTCGCGTAAGTCTGGTATTGAAAATGGTTGGGCAGTAAGCTCCAGCTTCCGATCTCTATATCAAGCGCACTTTCGAGTCTAGAGCCAAGAGTTCATAAATTAATCTCGTAGGACAATTCCATTTACTTGTTATTCATCACACTGTGATTACAAGTTTATCATAAGAGTCCTACGGCATTTTATCCTTGTGATTTTGCCAGAACATCTGATAGGACATGACGTAAGTATCCACAGTGAAGATGGAAATCCTGCTTGATCCCAACTTCAAACAAGCTCATGGTAGGTGACTTGTGAGATCCTTAATGGATCAAACTTGTGAAAATTGGAAAACAACAACGGTGCGATTCTACATGAATCAAACTTGTTCCAGTATACGAATTGACGGTTATTGGACTTTGGAAAACAAATAAACTTTTCGATGTGTTACAAAACGTCTTTTGTAAAGTATCGATCGATTGTTTTTACAACCAATTTTCGTTTTATTGCTTATGTTTTATTACAGGAACATTAAAAGATGGAGATGGATGATTGTGTTACAGTGTTTTCCACACAAAATCAAGTTCATATTCCGAAGTGCTCATTCTAAAACGGTCAATTCGAAGATATCATGAAAGCTCAATATCTGTTATTAATAAGCTTACGCAACTATGAATATTAAAAGCTTTCAAGATCAGAAAAAGTGTGAGCTATCATTCTGAATGACAAAAGTTCTCAAGAAGGCAAAAGATCTCACATGATAATGATTAGAGATTTATTATTTGGATATGATGATCTCAAGAAGCTCAATGATCACCATTCAAGTCAAGCTAAAGCTAAAAGTCTATAGTTCACGGCTCAGATTCACAAGATATGGAATAAATGAATTCAAAACGTCTCACGAGCTAGACTTAAGATCAATCCTGATATTGAAGTGCTTAAGTTTAGTATTTTCAAGGGTGACCTCCCTTAGGGGGAGATTTGTTAGTTTTAAGAAATAGTCTCGGTCCACCCCAATGTATTTTACTGTTCAATATCGATCGTTTGGTTAATAGGTAAACATTTGCACTTTCGGTATTGAAACGGGTACTAAATACCCGGTGTATTGTAAGACTATAAATACTCTCCAACTTTGGTAGAGGTAAGCAAACTAGTCATTTTACACACACTTCTTAGTGTGTTTTTTCTTATTCTTCTCATCAACTATTCTCTCTCTCTAACTTTCTCTCTCTAGATCTCTTTAGATCTATACATGTTTGTGTGAATTCGGGAACCTACATAAGTGCCTATCCCAACCATTTCCAAAGTCTATCATGCAAGCGCGTAACATATCTTCTAGTGTCTGAATGGTCCTTTTGCTTTGTTCATCTGTCTGTGGATGGTAAGCAGTACTCATATCCAAACGAATACCCAAATCCTTTTAGAACGACCTCCAGAAATTTAACGTAAACCTACTGTTACAGTTACAAATGATTGAGACTGGTATTTCATGTCTCGTGACCACTTCTTTTAAGTATAGTCTTGTTAATCTCTCCATTGGGTCATTTTCCATCATTGGAAAAAAGTGTGTAGACTTAGTAAGACGGTCTACAATCACCTAAATGGTATCATAACCATTTGACAACTTAGGGAGCTTGGTGATAAAATCTATGGTGATATTGTCTCACTTCCACAAAGGGATCTCAGGTTTCACCAACAGACCAGATGGTTTTTGGTGTTCAGCTTTGACCTTTAAGCACGTCAAACACTTGCTAATATAGGTGGCAATATCGGCTTTCATGTTGGGCCACCAATACAATTTCTTCATGACTTGATACATTTTGTCAGAACCCGGATGAATAGAATATTTTGACTTATGGGACTCATGCATAATCAAAGTCCTTAGATCATAAAAGCATGGCAACCAACTCTTGTTCCTCAAACATAATATTCTGTCAGCACGCGGTTCTAACCTCTCTTGCTTAGGATGATCTAACTTCCCTTTTCTGATCATACCTCCCACATCTTTAGCCTCTAAGTTTTCTAGTTTCCTTGCTTTGATTTGAGCGTTCAAAATTTGCTTGGGAAGATCCAAACCAATATTCATAACTAAGGCTCGCACCCGTAATGGCTTAATTTATTCTTTTTTGCTTAAAGCATCAGCCACTACATTTGCTTTTCCCGGGTGATAACGAATTTCACAATCGTAACCACTGAGTAATTCCAACTAATGACATTGTCTCATGTTCAACTCCTTCTGATCAAGGATGGGTTGTAAAATTTTGTGATCACTGAACACAGTATACTTTGTTTCGTACAGATAGTTCATCCAAATCTTTAGAGCGAACACTATTGCTCCTAACTCCAAGTTATGAGTTGTATAATTCTTCTCATGAATTTTCAATTGTCGTGATGCATAAGCAATCACCTTCTCATTTTGCATTAAGACAGCACATAATCCTTTATGCGAAGCATCGCAATAAATAATAAAGTTCTTAGCTCCTTCAGGTAAAGCCAAGATAGGTGTGCAACATAGTTTTTGCTTCAATAACTGAAAAGCTGCTTCTTCTTTGTCACCCCAATCAAACGTAACCTTTTTCTAAGTTAGCTTGGTCATTGATTTGGCGATCTTTGAAAATCATTCAATGAATCTTCGATAGTAACCAGCAAGACCTAAAAATTGACGAATCTCCGTTGAAGTCTTAGGAGATGCCTAATCTTTAATTGACTCGATCTTGGCGGGGTCCATGTAAATGCCTTGACTGTCAATTACTTGACCGAAGAACTGTACTTTAGGAATCCAAAATTCACATTTAGATAATTTGGCATACATCTCCTCTTTCTTGAGCAACTCTAAGATTAACTTAAGATGCTCTTCATGCTCTTGATTGCTCTTTGAGTAGATCAGAATGTCTTCAATAAAGACAATCACGAATTTGTCCAGGTATGGTTTGCACACCCGATTCATGAGATCCATAAATACAGCCGGTGCGTTAGTCAAACCAAATGGCATAACTTGAAATACATAATGGCCGTAACGAGTTCTGAATGCGATCTTCGGGATGTCTTCTTCACGAACTCTCAGTTGATGATAACCTGATCTCAGGTCGATCTTCGAGTAGACACTCGACCTTTGAAGTTGATCGAACAAATCATCAATCCTTGAAAGCGAATAACGGTTCTTCACCGTTAGCTTCTCGACAATCGATGCACATCTGGAATGATCTGTCCTTCTTCTTGACAAACAAGACCGGAGCTCCCCAAGGTGAGGAACTAGGTCTTATAAAGCCTTAGTCGTAAAGTTCCTACGGTTGATCTGACAATTCTTTTATCTCGGATGGAGCTAATCGATAAGGTGCCCGTGCTACAGGTGCAGCACCAGGTATCAAATCAATTTGAAATTCCACTTGTCGGGTTGGTGGAATACCTGGCAAGTCCTCGAGAAATACTTCGGTAAAGTATCGAACAATTGGTACGTCTTCAAGTGGCTTCTCCCTCGACTTGTCTTCAGCCTTCTTTGTGGTAATATGTGCCAAAAAGACATGGCATCCTTTCAGCAAGTACTTTTAAGAAGTTTAAAGTGCAACCCCATATGATAGTATTAACTCCAATTATTTTTCCGTCGGCTAGTTTGACATCATAATCATGGTCTAGTGCAGTTGGGATGATATCGATTAGAGAACTAAATGCAGTAGACACAAAACTTCTATCGACGCCGGTGTCAAATAAGATAGAAGCATATCGGTTGTTTAGGAGGAACGTACTCGTAACGACATTGAAGTCTGGGCGTTTCCCTACATTTCCCACTGCATAAGCCCTTGCTTGTGCTCCACCGTTCCCAGCCTAGTTTCCACGGTTTTTATTCTTTAGTTTTGGGCAATCCTTCTTGTAATGCCCCTGAACTCCACACTCAAAGCAAGTGACAACCCTCTGAATCGCCCCAGGGGCTCTATGGTTGTTAGCAGTAGCAGCTAGACTTCTATAGTCACGGGCCAGATAGCCAACCTTCTTGCAGTTGATGCACTTGGGAGCACACTACCCATTGTGATGGTAGTTTCATTTTGTGCACAGGGGTAGAGATCTACCATATTCTCTTTTCTCACCAGGCCCAGCAGTGTAAGCCCTGGCTACATTTTTCCTTTTGTGAGGCTGTTGTTGAGGGTGGTTGTTCCTTGAGCTGTCATCAAGCTTTCTTTTGTTTTCAGCTTGTCTCTCAGCAAATGTACGGATCTTCTGATCCATCAGATCATTTGAAAATTCAGTTGCATCTTGCATTATTTTTTGCTTGGATGCCATCACATTGCCTTGAATCATGTCGGGAAGTCCCCCAACATATTTCTTAACCTCATCAAATTCCTCGGGAAATGTTATCCCACACATCAGTGCCAACTCTTGAAAACGTTGTGCATAGCTCACAACATCAGTACCCTTAACCTTCAAGTTCCAGATTTCAACTTTTTAATTTCACTCCTTAGGAAATACTTGTCAGTCAGCATTTTCTTCAGTGTTTTCTATGGCATTCCATATGCAGCATCATGACCAACAGTCTTAATGTGGGAATTCCACCATGTTAGTGCATCTCCAAGAAGAGTACATGTAGCAAACTTGATTTGGCACGCGACGGTGTAGTTGCTTATGTGGAATACAGATTCCATTTTCTCGAACCATTAAGTCAACCTTACGACTCTTTCAGTACCCTTGAAGTTAAGGGATTGGCATTTCAATAAGTCACTATACGTGCACTCACAAGCAGTAGGCATCTGTCTTCTTCCACCACTTCTTTAATCATGGCTATCATCACCATTTCCACTACCTCTGTTAGCTTCATACTTAGCCAACGCATTAGCAACGCCTTGGGCTATCAGTGCCTTAATGGCAACATCAGTCATGGGGGTGGTGGTTTTCTTTGGCAACATTTTCTTTAAAATCACAAGAAAATATAATACACGTTAGATTTCCTACAATCATAAATGCGACATGACATATGCATAATATATAAAATGAGATCACAACATACAATGAAATCTACAACCGAAGTGAGATCAACAATGACATAAATAAATCGACATTCATACATAACAATATCGATAACATACATGATAGTTTTTGGTTACAAAATGACTAGTACATATGGGTTACAAAATGAAAATACGGTCCTAAAGCCATGCTAGCTGGGAGTTACCCATAATACTTAACAGGCTATACAGGATAGCTAACAATGATACAACACTAAAAACTGCTACCAGCATCAGCTGGTCCATCCTAGTGTCCTGCCTCTCTAGTGTTTGCTAGCTCTCTAAATTTGTCATGCTCATGCTAGATGTGACTCGTCAATATGTCACCATAGTGAATCCTCTGTCTCTATAGTAGTCTATAGCACACTGACATCCCTCTGCAATGCTCTGATCTGGGCCTCTTTGGCCTAGCTTCTACTCTCGGAATGAGCCCATGCCTATCAGGCATAAACAGCCTCTCGCTCATAAGAAGAAGCCATAGAGTGAAAGTATCGCCTCTCTCTCGTTAGTAAGGAGATTTGAGCTCTCAACAAAGCTCGGTCATCCTGAGTGTCCTTACAACGTACATAGAGCTCATGAGCATCCTGCCCCTAAGTGGTAGCAAGATCTGTCACCCTCTTATTGACCTCCTCTACGACGGTCATCACTCTACCCTCGGTAGCTCGAATACTAGCATCCACAGTATCTATGAATCCATAATTGACACTACTAGTCAACGCATGCCTAGTCTGCCTAGCAGTAGCAGCTGCCAAACTCTCCTCGACCTCAAACCTACGAGTAGGAGCAGTGAAACAAGCTCTCTTCTGAGGCGGTATGTCAGCCTTGGGAATATCATCTCTATGGACAGTAAATGGTAAATACAAGGGTAGTGGTGGTATCTTTGATGACAATAGTAGATGTTCGGTGGATGGTGATGCAGCTCTCAATTGAACCATGGCTGCTCTGTAGCTCAGTGGTGCATGAGCATAGGTAAGGCTAGTATGAAAGGGCCGGGTAGGTGGTGAGGGTAGTGGTAAGGGTGGAGATGGTATTCGTGAGAGTGGAGATGACCAAGGTGATAATGAAGATGGTGGTGGTGATGGGAGTGCTGGTGCAGCCATGCACCTGGCAAGACGTGCCTCAGCAGATTGTGATGGTGGAGTATGGGGTCGAACAGATATCTATGCCCTATGGAGACGAGTCATGGATAAAGGAACAATAGTCTGAGGTGATTTGGGTGGTAGTGGTGTAGCAGCAGACTCGTCTGTCTTAAAGGGTTCCATCTCCTCAGCTGAGGGGACAGAGTCAATAGCAGGTAGTGTAGTGTCGGCCAGAGCTAGATGCTCATCTGCCCCGTCGTCCTCGGAGGCCTCCTACTCATCATCATCATCATCATCCTCGGAGGACTCCTCCTCGTCATCATCATCATCTCCCTCATTAGCGGGATAATCAACGGGATCCTCCGTAGGGTCCTCCTTTAGATCCGAGTCAACAACACAGCCCGGTGATAGGGCGGTGGGTGAAGCATCAACAGGTAGAGGCTGATCCTCAACCGGTATATCATCGTCAGATGGAGCTACATACTCTGGATACTCGGGACCAGGGACATAATCCGGTGATGGCGGTGCTTGCTCTGGAGACTGTGGTGCAGCCTTTGGTGACTATGGTTCAGCATCAAATAGCAAATGAAATCCCTATGGTGGTAAGCCAGGATCAGAAGATATAGACGTGTAGGTGACCGTAGATGAAGACATGACTGCTGTAACAATAAAATTAACTTATATAAGTATATTGTATAAGACATGTATTGTAATATACGTAATATAATATAAACACGTATATAAATCATGTGAGCAGTCAATGCAAACAAATAATGTATGTATGTCCGTGAAAAAGTTTTGTATGATGCAATGTTTATGAAAAATGGTTATAGTCTAAGTAAAAACATTTGACTTGGTTCTCTATAACCTTGGCTCTAGATACCAATCTAGAGCCAAGGTTATAGCACAAGATATGAGAGAACGACCTCTAAATGAGTCGTTTAAAAATGATACATTGAATTTAACTGAAATGTTGTTACAAAAGCTCCAAGCTTTAATTGTTCATCCATGAAAATGTAAAGATTTTGATACATAACAAATATCCCAACATGTAATGCATTTAAATCTCTATTGCAATATGACTCCAAAATGATGCTTCCAATGTATCCATGTTCTTATGCTCTTATTGACATAAGAAAAACATGCTTTAAAACGTCAACATAAAGTTGATGAATTCACAGGTTTAAGTAATGTATAAAGTAGGACCACAAGATTTCAAAGTGTATGACAATGTAACACATACAATATCACAAAATTAATTACGAATGCACTAATCTCATGACACTGAAGCTACAACATGTATGTCTGCAATTTAATGCCAATAATGTGCCCATGTAGATGTTCAACCCGCAACATCCAAATCCGACATGGTATACGTCTGTTAGTTCGGTACCGCTGAAACTAGTGAGCGCTACTCACCCGAACGGGGATGTCAATCCCAAATAGATCTATTTATAATATTCGCGCTTACATCGAATAATTAACAGTTCATGATTCATGGGCATAGTGGGTTATCGCTACTTGGGCAAACTCGTAATTTGTTTAAAAGTGTACTTGCGTCCAAATGTAAAACAATGCATATTTCTCACCCCAAAAGTTGTAAATCATTGTAATTGTATAAAATGTGGCTATGAACTCACCTTAAGTGAAATGAATTGATTTTAGAAAAATCAAATGAGTGAAACGTCACGTGAAGTCCGAATGCAGCCTAATTAATTATAGGCCGTATAAGTATAGTGTATTTAAAATAAATACAACAATATATATTATAGAGTTATATCACTACCTAATAGTTTTTGTTCAATTTATAAATATTGAAACAATATTTAAGTCACGCTTTATATTTCCGAGTATATGTATGCGTAAAAATATTATCTTTGTCCAATATTGATTATTTGTTAATAACACTTGATTTAATATTTTCGTTGTTTATATCATCATATTATATAAATAGTTTAATCATTTATAAAATAATATTTATAAAGTTAAAAACATGTATAAATTTTTTATATAAGTAATACTACATTATTTCTTAAGGTTTTTATAACTCAAACGGACCTGAAAACACTCGTAAACCTTATTTTCTAATTCCAACAGCTTCTTGTACTTTTATAAAAATGCAAAAAATAATTTAATAAAAGTTAACTAGCTTTTATAATGTCTAGTTAAATATCTATACACTTCTTGTCACACCCCCAAACGGGGACTGGACGGAACACGTTTTCGGGGGCGTGACGTCATAATATACATCACACAAGATACAAAGAACGACATATATGGGTACGTTTAGAAATCCAATATCGTTGCATTACATAAAATAGTTATGGTTTTACATAGGTTTAAAGATAATATGCGAAAGCAAATAAAAGTTTTTAAAAGTTGACAACGATGTCAAAACAAATGATAATAGTTCTTGAAAATCGAGCCAATGCAAGTCGACACTGTATAGCAATCAAATACATCCACAGCTAAGCACCTGAGAAAAACATGCTAAAACATCAACATAAAGTTGGTGAATTCATAGGTTTGAATTTAATATAACAGTGGACCATAAATTTTGCAAAACATATGTGACTATTATAACAAATACAATAACACATAAAAAGGTATTTACGTTGCACTAAGCTCATGATACCGAGGCTAAATGAAATGAAAGCATGCATAATGCTTAATAACCTTGCCCTAACGGGTGCCACAACGGCGCTTCACCGTATCACTCGACATGGTATACGTTCATTGATCTAGTAAGAGCTACTTACCCGGACGGGGATGATTAGTCCCAATAGATCTATTTACAATACTCACGCTCACTTACCAATCCAAATGATCATAAGTAACTAACGGTTCATGATAACTCGGGCATACAAGTTTCAACATTTACTTAGGCAACACGTAAACAAGTTTAGAAAAACGTAAAGCATTTGCGTCCAATGATTAAAAGCAAGCAATGTTTCTCACCCCAAAAAGTAAAGCAAAGTAGTAAAAACATGGGGCTATAAACTCACCTTAGCAAGTAGTGAGCAAGATAATCAACGAAGAGAATAACGATATCGAAATGTTATAAATCTTGTGCATTGGGTATAAGAGTAGGTATTTGTTGAAGTATAGATGGGTATTGGCATTTTCATGCATGCATAAATGTATTTTATTGCGAAACGTAAACGTTTTACATAACTAATAAAAATAAAAAGTGAAAATTTATAAATTATCTTTGTAATAATTATATAACACTTGCTTGACGTAAACTTTTATTTGTTTGATGACGGTTTACATTGAATGATTATTTTTAGTTTACGCGATTTAACTAAACGATGAAAATTAAAAGTAAACGCGTAAAACTCTAAAAATAAATAATAGAAAGTATGAAGTCGAAAAATGACCTGAAATAATGGATTGTTACAATCGTAACCTGGTTCTGATAACATGAGCAAAATCTTATTAAAATCAACAAACACTTCTTGAATCTCAATTCAAGAAGACAACACAATGAATACAATATGATCTAAAACAAAAACTGGTTACCACTGCTACTCAGGTGTAACCCTATTATCTAGACTGATAATAGTCTTACAAATAATACAAACGAGATCAAGATGATCAACAACAGAAAATCTGGAGAGATATTAGTGTTTTTTAGAGAGAGAAAGATGATGAATTATGATCTGAAGACGCGTATCATCCAGCTTAAATAGCAGCTCCAACTTCAAGACTTGGCAACTTTAGTCCTCCAGGAATCAACGACTCTCCAAATGCAGCGAAACCAGTTACACCCTACAAAACAAGTTCTAGAAATAGCAAAATAAGTCCCTTGACTCTGATTTTCAGGTAAAGTTATAATTTTAACACTTTTGATTTTTTTTTTTAAAATCATCTACAACACGCGTTGGTGGCTCAACTCTAAGGCCAACGCCGTTGGCCAACTTCACTAGGCGGTATGGTAACGTCATTAACGTCGGAGCTACGTAAGCTTAACGCCGGGTCCGGCGTTACCGTACCGTGCCCTCTTATATTCAACGGACATACCAAAAAATTACTCACAAAGTTACATTTTGTGAAGGGTCATCACGAAATACCGACGGGTTGGGTTATAATATCATGTGTAAATTTGACTGCGAGTACATACGTTTTTTTATTTGTGGGTATATATTTTTTTTAGGAATTTTGTGCTAAATTTTTACTCATACCTTTATTCATGTTGTATTCATTCATGTGAGTAATTTCTTATCGGTAAAATTTTAAGTGTAATTTGTGGGTAAAATAGAATACTTTACCCCTATCATGGTGTGTTTGGTACACCACTATCGTAATCATTCAATTACAATCACACCCATTGCAAATGTTTGGTTAATAATAGCTCATTACTATAGGAATGAAAATGTGTTAGTATTCTCATAGAACCATAGAAGGGGTAAGAGGTGTCTTTCAATAATCATTCCTTTATTTACCTTTTCTCTACTCTCATTAATTTTAAATTACAGCAAGTCAACACTTTTCCCCTACCTCAATGATTTACAGCTTTTGTGATCAACATGTATATATATTCATAGTCGTATTTTGTGATGCTTCATAACCTTCGTTGGAGGAAGTTCATACTCGTGTTGGTTCGCCGTCGCCAAAGTAGGTTCATAAAGCTAGCTGGAGTTGGTTCTTAGTCACCGGAACCAGTCATAGTCGTCGCCGGAGTTCGAGAAGACGATCACCATTTATGAATGTTTTTAGATCTACTCCTTATGGATAGAGAAGCATATTGATCTGTTATTATATTTTTGGTTTTTGTTTGTGTTTGTGTTTCTTTTCTTTTATTTATGAGGTTGAAGTGGAAAGAAAGAAACAGGAAGTATAAGGTGAATATAATTATGAGGTTGAAGTGGAAAGTAAATAACTACGGTAAAGAAACAGGAAGTATAAGGTGAATATAATTATGAGGTTGAAGTGGAAAGTAAATAACTACGGTAGAAGACATTAGTAACAACATGATTCCCATTCCATAATAAAACCAAACACAAACAATATTATTCAATATGATACCAACACTTGTACCCATTTATATTCTACCCTTAAATCAAACCCATATTTATAGTGATTCTGGTTAACATACCAAACGCGCCCTCAGTTTTTATGAGTACTATCTATTAAGGAGTAATTTGTGGGTAAATGAATACCCATGGTTCTATGACATGCATTCTCAGATATATTTACACATGAAAGCTCAGGGTTAGCGCATGGATAGGTTTTGTACAAAACTAAATTGTTTGTTTAAAAAATTGTTTTGTGACTTGGCTAAAATCAAAATTTTGAATTGATGAGTCAATTGTACTCTGACTTCAATAAATTATTATAACATTAATATTTGATTTTAATTAAGATTTTTCATCACAAACTTTAGACTGT